>OZ037935.1:41457350-41698485 GCA_964035585.1 Polytrichum formosum | reverse complement strand
GATGTCTCTTTGGAAGGTTAGTCTACCCTTTAATCTAAGTTGATTGATTGGGTTTATGCATCGTGTCGTAAGATTCATTATTTGGTTTTGTTGTATGGATGTGGTTTTGGTGCCGACTTAGGTGGGGAGTAGTAGTTGTTGGTGATTTTATAGTTTACGTTTGTTGAGCATGACTGAGGTCAGGTATTTGAGAGCTATCAAGTGGATTTGTTGCAAGCATGCATGTGTGGGAATTAAATGGATGTAACATTGTTTGAACATGTTGGTGATGTTGTTTGTGTGTGTGCCTCCTTGGATGCGTGATGTCAAGATGGTGAGTGTCACATACCATCTAGAATCTTCAAGGGTGGCCACCAATGACTGGTGTTTTAGCTTCTTCCATTGAATTATGGTGGTAGAGTCATGGTCCTGCCATAACCTGACTTCCATGAATTTTAGGCTCAAGTGTTGGGTGGTGTATTGTGTGGTTCTCTCTAGGGAGGTGGGGGTGATGGTAAGGATGCCATGTTTGAGTATGGCGAGTCATCGGCATGGGCATAGCCATGTGGGGATTGTTTTCTCCGGGGACTCCCTAGGTGAGTGCACTCTTTTGTTGTGGAGTAGCACAACAATAATTTGTGTATTTGCCATATTGTTTTGTTGTGTCCGGTTGTGCGGATGTTGTCAAGGGTGATGGTTGTGCACATGGAGAGAAGGTGGAGACATGTGTAGGTTTCTTACAGTGGACAAAGATTACAAGGAAGGGAGGGGAATTGGTGGGCCAGATGGTTTGTTTTCTTTGGTTGCCCATACATGGTTTGCATCGCAATTTGAGTTTGTGTGGTTTGGGCATTTGTGTATGTTGATTCTCGCCCCCAACCTCTTGATCATGATTATCTTCTTCTAAATTGTGGTCCTAGCCTCCTTACTACCAATCCGAGTCATTGGTTTTTTGAGATGTAACCAATCACAAGTACCTTCTAACATCTTCATTATTAACAACTAAAAGCCTAATTCTGCTACTCAATATGAGACTATTTGAACTAACTCCCACAACTAACTCAAACTACTAGCTCATCCAATTACTGCTAAGTCATCCAAAATCCTTTGCTAGCGTAGAATTTTCGGAGTGCGAAGGGGGATCTGTGGTTGTATGTATACCACGTTGGAAGGGGAAAGGGGAGGGCATGGATTTTCAAAGTAGTAAGATGGGGTGGGGTGTGTTTCCATTTGTTGAATAGGTCGACCTTGGTGGGTGTGTCCACTTGGTTGGCGTTTTGTGTGGAGAGTTTTGTTAGGCGTAACAGGGCTTTGAGGTAGTATTGAAATCTTTTGGCAAAGATGGGGATAAGGAAGGGTCTCTGGAATTGGTGTATGCATAGGATTGTGACAATTTTGGGTTCAGTTTTGGTTAGGTATGTTGGGAAATATGTTTGGGGGGAGTATTGAAGAATGTGTGAATCAAGGTTAGGGAGTACCAATAACACCACACATCAATACCTTTATGCACTTCAAAGGTCAATGTTCAAACACCAAAAATAAATAAAAATAACACTACTACAATTCTATAGATGAAAGATTGGGGTTTTAGAGTTTACCTTGGCACCATTCTTTCACCTCGTCCACGATTGCAGCGCATTCATCATGGTGTATCTCAAAGGGGATCCTTGTTGGACTCACATAAGTTGGTTGATGCAAAGTTTGTCTGCATTTGAATGTCAAACAATCTGTTGGGCCATTCAAGTCAATATCATGAGGACTCCACACCAAAGAGATGGTGTCAAGCCTCCACGAAAGAAGATTAGCCAATCCTTGAAAAAATTGTCCATAAACTTGTGGTTGCATTATAGTATAGCGCGTAAAACTGCCATTCGCAAATCTTAACCACCACAAATAAATATATCTATTTTTTGCTAAATTTCACAAGGCAACAGACTGTCTCAAGCAATAGGAAGAATTTGAAAGCACAATGGGACCAGTGATGTCAATGAGGATGTTAGAATCAACTTTCGTAACGTTACAAGATGCAGTAATTATGCTATTATTGTCCAAGTTATTTAAAAGTGGCTATAGGATGTAGGTTAACCCTTAAATTGGAGTTAAGTAACAATGTTGGAGTGAGGGGTAGGAGTACACAACCCATAGTTGATGTGAAGTTGGTACAAACCATTGCGAGCTGCCTAAAGGCCACTTCACACCAGTGTTTTTTTTGCTGGCTACAGACTCGTGGAGGGAACAAAGATTAGTGCTGTAAATATGGAGGGAGCAAGTTTGGTTGGTTCCTTCCACGAGTCTGTAGCCAGCAAAAAAAACATTGCTTCACACACGAGACTGAGAGCCCGTGACCAATACACTTCAAGCACTCTCATTGGTGGAAAAGGCGGAGACGGTCCAAGTTCGCTTCATGCTAGGTCAATGCAAGATGGATGTAAAGTCTACATGGATTCCTACATGGCATCGAATGGATCGTGTTTCATGGTCACTTGGACTATTTTCAACAACCACCTCTTGGAGGTAAGTCTAACACAAAACTAGGAGACCATGGCACTTCGAACACTCACAACCGTTGATTTATTCTATTTTATCATGTGTCAGGACCCGCATGAATAGAAATTGCTTGAAATAACATTTGGTTGAGGTCCCGGTCGCATATGACTTCACACTACACTTGAGGGTCCGTGACCACACTACGTGATTTTGGAGGTGCCTTGGGACGGCCTTTGGACACTTTCTTTTGGGCTCTCACAATTTCATGGTCACGGCTCTTGGCTCGTGTGTGAAGTGGCCCTAAGACCACAAGAGTAGTTCTATGGTCGGGGAGAACCGGCAGTTAGTTACAGATGAACTGGTTGAGTTTGAGAAATAACCGGTTGAAGTTTGAGACTTCAGGAGGATTACCGATCACTTTAGAGGAATTTATGGAATATGCCTCAACTTAATATAGAAAAACCGAAGGATATCAACATGTAACCGGTTGGACTTGCAAACACTAGGATCTCAACCGACTATGCCCAAAAATCTCCCCGATCACTAGAGTAGTTCTAGGGCGAGGATGAAAGTTGGGGTGACTCAGGTCCAAGACGACCCTAAACTACCGGATGATGGTGGAGAGATACCCAAATCTCAAGGAAGAGGTTGGCGGTTCGATTCCTGGCTGTGAAATCTCCTCTCTACTTGACGGAAACCTTGTCAGGTTATCAACTACCTCCTGTGCTTTGGCATTGGCATGTCGGCCTTCTATCTCAAAAAAAAAAAAAAAAAGAAGAAGAAGAAGAAGAAGAAAGAAAGAAAGAAAGAAAGCAAGCAAAGAAAAGAAAAGAAAAGAAAGTTGGGGCGACTAAATCGTAAACCAACAACCAATGCAGTTTGCCAAGAGCCTCAGATGCGTGGACAAAGGCCACAAGTGGTATCTGGGAAGGGTGAGCCTTGCCGGAGCAGACTGGATGATCAGGCAAGGTGATATTGCCTCCCTGTCCCTTATTATTTTGGCAGGTGGCAAGTGTATGGTGCAAAGCGGCTAAATTTATCCTTGCAAAAGGGTTGGTGTGAATGTAAACATATTGCTTCTCGTTCCACGAGAGTTAAGGGTGTCCAGCATATTCTCGTGAGAATGAGGACAAACCCGCCCAAATGTAGATGGAGTCTAGTGGGGTAGGGTTCGTATGTGCCAACTACACTTAATATGATATTTAGTGTCACCAATTCTAATTGTCTTGCTCAATACTAATTGTAAACCGTGGTATAGTGTCACCAACACTAAATGTTAACCCAACATTATTTGTCAGTCCTTGTAAATCTTTGGGGATTATAGATTTACAATGTCGCAATTACGATCACTTCCTGTTGAAGAAGTAAGATAGATAGGTTGCTAGTGCGACAGAATATTGGTGCAAAATTACTTCAATGGATTAACTGCCAGTAATGGCTGTAAATATAGTTTATATAATAAAACACAAGGCCTTTAGGTATCAAGGCCAGGTGTCAGCAACCTAGTTGCACCGTATGCTGGCACCCTGTCTATGTCAATATGCAATGGTTGATATCCGGCAATGGCCGGTTGATAACCTGGACTTCTGTACCCGAGTCCAGGTTATTCCACTAACTATCTTGATTACTCCCTACATACACTGGTGGGTATCCAGGCTAATGCCCTGGACCTCCTGGGTTGTACACATAGCCCTTTATGCTCTTCCATATCTACTTATTATTATGCTCTACGCTTGGACGTAGGTTACACCTGGTTGTTACTAAGTGATTAACTAATTATCTCAACACTCCTCCTCAACCTAGTGTTAACCTCGTTAAAAACTTTTCCAAGTAAAACCCAGTATGGGATAAAACCTTGGATAAAGAAAAGAGTATTAACTGCCAGGAGAGGTTAATGAATGGAGTGTTCTCATACCGGCTGCTTGAACTAATCTTTTATGTTATAGGTTGGTAATGCCTTGGTTAGCATGTCTGCTACATTATGCTCTGATTCAACTTTTCTAATTTCTAATTGTCTTTTCTCTATCAGATCCTGAGTGTAGGTAAATATGTGTGGACTAACGTGTTTAGTTCGATCAGCTTTGATGAAGCCAGATGACATCTGTCTGATGCAGGCTGAGTTGTCCTCAAAGATGACTGTTGGCTGGTTCTTGGTCTGAAGTTTGCACTGCTTCTCCAGTATCTGCTCCATAGTCATGAGCCACACGCATTCTCTTGCTGCTTCATGGAATGCTAATAACTCAGCATGGTTTGTTGATGTCGCCGTTATAGTCTGTTTGGTAGACTTCCAGGAAATTGGAGCACCATTCTTTAATAATATGTAGCCAGTTTGTGACTTACCTGCAGCCATGTCAATTCTGAAACCAGAGTCTGCAAAACCTGAGATTTCAAAATTGTTAGTTTTCTAATAATATAATCCGAGATCAGAAGTTCCACGCAGGTATCTCATTAAATGTTTGACACCATTCCAATGTCTGATGGTAGGATTTTGACTATGTCTAGCTAATATGCTAGTTGCAAATGCTATATCAGGTCTAGTATGGGTTGTCAAATATGTAAAAGCTCCAACCGTTGTGAGGCACTTTGGTTTATCCACAATCTCCTCCTCCTCCTCACGAGGTTGGTATGGATCTTCATTAGTCTTACTGCGTCCTATCATTGGAGTTGCTAATGGATTTGCCTGATCCATTTGCAATTCCTTAAGAATTTTGTTTACATAGGCCTCCTAGTGTAGAAGTATGCCTTCATTGGGTACATGATGGACCTGAAGTCCTAAATAGTAGGTTGTTTGTCCCAAATACTTCATGTCAAAATGCTTAGTTAAAATGTCTTTAGCATATTGACATAATTCTGATGTACCAATGATATTTAAATCATCAACATAGACTGCTAAAATTGCAAATCTAGATTCTTTGGCAATAGTAAATATACAGGGTAGGGTGGGGTTATGGATAAAACCTTGTGCAATCAGAAAATTGCATAAGTGATGATACTAGGTGCGGCCTGATTGTTTCAGGCCATATAAAGCCTTACAAATTCTTAGTCCTACAAATCTGCCTGGTTTTGGGTTAGGAACTTGATTCAGAAATCCAGGAGGAGGGACTAAGTATAAAACAGAGTCTAATGTACCATGTAAATAAGTTGTAACTACATCCAGCAAATAAATATTCAAGGACAGATGGACTGACAAATATAACAAGTATCTAAATGAGGTTGTATCCATTACTGGACTGTAAGTCTGGTCATAATCAATCCCAGGTCGTTGGGTAAAGCCCTGTGCTACCAATCTGACTTTGTATCTGGTTATCCTACCTTGATCATCGAGCTTTTTGGTAAAAATTAGTTTGTGCCCTACAGGTGGTTTTTCTAAGTCTAGTGAATTTTTTCCAAAAACCTTGTGTTTACATAGGGAGGTATATTCGGTTTCGATAGCTTGTTGCCATTGAGGCCAGTCAAATCTGGTCATTGCCTATTTTAGTGTGATTGGGTTAGAATCTAAGGCATGATTTGGGTCTGTAGGCTCAGATTCAGAGTTCTGGCCAAAATTGAAATCCATGTCTTCGACTGAATCTTCTGAAGTCTTGAATCTTGAGTGGTCTTCTGAAATCTTGAATCTTGAATGATCTTCAGCTGTATAAAGGAGTTTGGGCTTTTTGATTGGGTTAGAGGGAGGTGATGGGATTTCAGGGTGTCTTTTGGGTAGGGTGTTCCCGGTACCTGGAAGGGGGTTTCTGATAATTTTGGCTTCTGATGAAAAACCATCTGGGGTGTTTTCTGCAAGGGATTTCAAGTTTAGTAGTTTAATCACCTCGGTATTGGGTAAGGAGGTTGGGGGATCAGGATTCATGGTTAAGGTTTCAGGGGCTTGAAAGTTGAGAGGTGGTTGGTTAGTGGTTTTGTGTAAGGCTGGGAATATTGTTTCGATAAATCTGCAATTCGCAAATCTAGCTTTGAGTAGAGTACCAGTAAGAGGGTCAAGGTATCTGATGATAGAGGTTGAGTCAAAACCAATGTAAATCCCTTATTGGCGATGAGGTCCAATTGTATGACGGTTAGATTCTATAACAGGTACCCATACTTGACAGCCAAAGACACGGATGTGAGCAACATTGGGTGGTCTCCCTGCAAGAAATTCATAAGGGGTTTGGACATTTAAAAGAGTTGGTCTTAGCCTTAGTAACGCGGCTGCGTGTAGAACTGCATGACCCCACAGGTTAGATGGTAAATGGGCATGTAGTAACAGGGGTCTAGCAATAAGTTGAATCTACTTGATGAACGCTTCGTTTAGTCCATTTTGAGAATGTTCATAGGGTATTGAATAGGTTAAGGTAATTTCCATGGCTGTACAATAATCCTCAAATGCATGTGATCGGAATTCTTGGGCATTATCCATCCTAAGATATTTAATTGGGTTCTCAAGGAAATGGTTCCGATAGCGAAGTAATATCGCGAGGAGTTTGGGGAATACTATATTTTTGGTTGGGAGAAGTGAGACCTCAAGATGACTACCTGATGAATCAATTAGCACAAAATAATATCAGAATACCCTAGATGGTGGATTAATTGGACCACAAATATCTCCATGGATTCTGAAAAGGGGTGGGGATAATTCTTTGGATAAAGTCCAGTTTGAGGGTCTCTTAATGTATTTCCCCTGGATACAGGCCACACAGTCATGTGTCTTCTCAGCATCTACTGTTAGTAAATTATGACTTGTTATCAAGGGAAGCATCTGGCAAAATACTGTCGTGCCTGGATGTCCCAACCTCATGTGCCATAAATCAGGCTTGGCTATAGTATCTATAGATACTCCCTGTGTCAGGTTGTGGCGTTTTGTTTCAGGGTCTCCAACCCAAGCAGCCATACAAACCTCTTCCTCATTTATCAGAGTGATGGGACTCAAATTGTCAGGGGGTTTTATGACAATCTTATATAGGCCGTCGTCTCCCGCTTTCGCGGTGGCAAGAATCTCCTGCCCTTGCCTGAGCTCCAGAACCTCTTCATCATTTTCCATCGCAGTGGAAACGTGGATCTTCCTCACTCTCAGGATCCCTGTAGCTGATCAGACTACGAGGCACATCTGGAGCATACATTGCCTTCTCGCAATTGAGGGGGAAGTCCCCGGGCAGAATCACCATTACTCGGCCCTCCCGTAATCTCATATCTCGGCTTCTGGCCATTGTGATGATCTTACAATGCTGCCATGACTTCTCATTTTCAGTGAAATGGAAGAATTTAGGGTTTGTGAGGATAGTATGGGTTGAGGCACTGTCTAATAGAGCAACATCTACATGTGGGCCTGATGTGTTGTGCTCATTGATAGTCATGTAATTTTCTATGTCATGGGTGGATGAGGACGGGGTGGGGTTTTGGGACTCAAAGTTATAGTTCTGACGGGGTTGAAGACTGTTGTAATTCTTTGTACATATTAACCAGGTAGGGAGGGGCTCTACATTCCTTCGCAAAATGACCCTTGCGCCCACATTTATGACAATTACCCTTTGTTGGTTTAGGTTGATAAGGCCTAGGTTGAAATACTCTAGGTCTTTGTTGATTCCCTTTTGCCATCGCTATATGCGGTTTAGGATGGGGTCTGCGATAAGAACCTCTTGGAGGTCTGCGTGAGGCTTCTGCAGCATGCGCCTCTGCATGGTATCGGACGGCTGCAGCTTCATCAGGTCCCCAAGGTCCAACTGCTCCAGATCCTCCAGCTGGTCCAGCAGGTACTATAGCTCCAGCAGGTCTGCTATACTCAGCATTCGTATGGACTGCAGCAGTATTATGAATCTCCCGTACAGGCCGCGAGTCAGCGTTACGCAACAGCAGCTGATGGTGTTTTTCTGATAAGAGTAAATGAGACATCAGACTTGCATGCTTTTTAAACTTCATATTACGATATTGTTGGGAAAGGATGGCAGTTGCAGGTGGGAAAGTGGAAAAAGTCTTCTCTATGAGTTCAGCGTCGGTGATTGTCTGGCCGCAAAGTCGTAGTTGGGCCGTGATTCGGTGAAGCTCGGAATTGAAGGCAGCAAAATCTGGAAAGTCCAAAACCCGTAGATTAATCCAGTCAGATCGTGCATGTGGGAGAAACAATGTCTGCTGGTGGTTGAATCGAGAATGGAGTTGAGCCCATAGCTCAACTGGATCGTCTATCTGCAAATATTGTAGTCGTAAAGGATGGTCCAGATGTCGTCGAAGAAGTAACAATGCCTGCCATCTTGCTGTAGGTGGTATTTGTTGTGCAAGATCAGTAGAAGTAGAAGCCTGTATAACAAGTGTCCTAGCTAAATCATCTGCACTCAATACTGTCTTTGCATCGTTAACCCACTCTAAAAAGTTGGATCCATCATAATTCAAAGGGGCAAACATTAAGGCTTGCATTCTGGTCTCAATAAAAGTTGGTTGTGTGGACATAGTTTCTATTACAGGTTGTTTTCTAGCCATAAATTGACAGATATAAACAGATTATAGGTAAAGTATAGACAGAAATGCAGATGGAATCAAAATATAAATTATAAACAAACTTGATGATATATTTGTATATATATCAGGGAAATATACAAGACAAAACAAATGTTAGGATTGAGAAAAACAAACAAATGTTAGAGAAGTACAGACAGATATACAAAGTATTTGTTAGTATTTGTATAACAGGGTTAGTATAAAAGATAACAATATATATATATATACTTATATATATATTTGCATATGGGTTAGTTAAAGGATATATATATATAATCAATGTATATATATATATATATATATATATATGTCAAATATACAATGTTAGTATGTAAATCAAAATGAAACTGAACAGGTTAGTAGAATAAAACATAATGAATATATATATGTTAGTATATATGTATATAATATATATTTATATATAAAGGTTAGTAAGTATTCCAGAAAGTAGGTTAGTACGTATATATATATATATAACAAGATCAATAATATATATTTATATATATATATTTATTTATTTATTTATATTATAAGGAGTTAGTATGAAACAAAAATACCACTGTTAGAATGACACACAAACTGTTAGTAAGAAAAAATGGACAGTATGTGGGTTCTATAATCTACTACCAGAATAACAGAAAATAACAACAACAGAAGGAGTTGGGTGTTAGATGAGGAGTTATGTGTTGATACTCGGAAAGTTTTAGGAAAATTTTGACAACATTTGGACTCTGTATACAGATTTTCTAAAGAAAATCGAGCAGCATAACAGTAGGGTATTATGTGAGTGGAGACAGAGAAATGTGTAAAAAGTTCTGGTGAGGTGGTAATATGTGTGTATGTGCAGGAGGTAGACAAACTATCTACAGAATTCTCTCATGTGGTCGTTCGTTTTCCTCACCAGGATGGAGTAAAACTATCTAATGTGTATGTACAGAGATGTCTAAGTATGCCAAGAGAGTATAGTATCTGTATATGTATAGGTATGTGCAGAAGTAGAGAAGTTCGGAGAAAACTAGAGTGCCAGGAACGTGCTGATAACGTGTTGAAGAAGTAAGATAGATAGGTTGCTAGTGTGACAGAATACTGGTGCAAAATTACTTCAATGGATTAACTGCTAGTAATGGCTGTAAATAGAGTTTATATAATAAAACACAAGGCCTTTAGGTATCAAGGCCAGGTGTCAGCAACCTACTGCACCGTATGCTGGCACCCTGTCTATGTCAATATGCACTGGTTGATATCCGGCAATGGCCGGCTGATAACCTAGACTTCTGTACCCGGGTCCAGGTTATTCCACTAACTATCTTGATTACTCCCTACATACACTGGTGGGTATCCAGGCTAATGCCCTGGACCTCCTGGGTTGTACACATAGCCCTTTATGCTCTTCCATATCTACTTATTATTATGCTCTACGCTTGGACGTAGGTTACACCTGGTTGTTACTAAGTGATTAACTAATTATCTTAACACTTCCTAAGTGATTTTTCACCCAAAATTCAATCATCCATCACAATATTTCATCACAAGCTCTTGACAAGAGAAGGTAGGGTGTTGGCCAATGGATGAACTCATCCATCATCCATCATCCATGACATTATTTGTTCACTTGTTCATAAGAAGTGGCATCCAAAAAGTTACCATAGTGACATTAAATACCATATGACACTAAATATCATGTTTTGTGTAGCTACTCTCATCTTCTCAAATGTAGGGCCACCTACTTACCTCTTCCTCAAACCAATCTTTAAACCTTCAACGACCGACAATTGTAAGTTAGAAAGTGCTTTAGTGGGCGCATGAAAGTCTAACGCCCGATGTCTACAACCCACTACATTCTAGCAGGGCACCAAAATGTGGTTGGTTGGCAGGTTTTGCTATTATCTAGAATCTAATGCACTGCAGTCTACATGGAAACTCAGCCCAAGGCACCTGGTTCACTAATCCAACATGATGTACTTGCTGTAATTTGGCATGTGGAAAGGTTAATGCTTAATGGTTTGCAATCTACCATGAATATGCCATATCAATAAGTTATGAGGCACATGCAAACCCTGCCAAATGTTGAGAACAAAATAAGTGATGACATGTTAGCGGGGGTTCAAAGTCAAAATTGTAAGTGTCTGGTTATATAGTACACTTCAAGTGTCTGCCACCATCCGTGTGTGGGGACTGTTATGTAATCTGAGGCTGGTCTCAGCTCAAATCAATGATATATCATAAACTATGTTATGAAATTTTATTTTGAGTTGGCAAACAAGAGAAATTTGCACAGGATGAATTCTCCTCTCCATTCATTCTACAGTTATGTAAATTTTGACATAACATAACATGCCCTCCCCGGCTGTGAAATCTCCTCTTTACTTGACAAAAACATTAACTGCCTCCTGTGCTTTGACACTGGCCTGTCGGCCTTCTGTCTCAAAACAAAAAAAAAACAAGCCCTCCCAACATAGAATGTGATTATTGTGGGCACTTTCAACTCTGCAAACAATTTTGACCACAAATTAGCTTGGAAACTGCCTTAACAATTGCGAATCATAGAGGTTGTCATTGCAGGATTTAGTTGGGAGTTGAGATGCTCTAACAAGTCAAAGTGAAGATTGTATTTCTCTTCCAATAATCACACAAGCCTACCCAATTATACTAAGAATGCTCGATAGGTTTTGAGTACAAGGTCCAATCTCAATGTCACACATGTTCGTGGGGTCTGCACTTGAATTAAGCCTCGTTCTAACTTACAGGCTCAAATGTGAACACCCCATCAAGAAGACCAATCAAGTGTTGCTCTTATGTTCTTTACTGTTGTCATTGCAAGAATCCAACATTCAAATCTCACCCTCCTATCTATTAGCTCTGGATACGTTTGAAATGGGTACAGGCTGTTTTGTTGTGTCAATGATGACATGATAATGAGCAAGTTAGGGATCAAGCATAAGTTACATAGTCCTGTTTTTGGCCTTCAACCATCCCATACCATTGAAAAAATATCTAGAAAAATGATTGAAGAAAAGTAAGTCACAAGGTAGAACAAATAGAAAAAGTGACTGCCGGTACTGTCAAAAAGAATCTGCTCACCACCAACATCATTGTTATAGACCCGGCTTCCACATGCAAGTGGCTGATTGAAAATTGCTTGTGGCCTCAGATGCCCTCGACATGTAGGATGGTACATACGTTTGTGTTCATTGGTGAGGCAATCGAAGGTTAACAATACGGCATGGAATATACTAAATATAACTATACAAAATATGATATTTAGTGGCAATCACTATTCGGAGTTACACTTTCCCATACCTTATTACTGTTAACGTAAGCTATTAACAAGATGTTAATGTTCTAAAGTGTCCAAACAATCAAGTCGTCCTTTGTTGGTAAAAAATGAGATGCACGTAATTCCAAATAGTAAGTGACACTGTTATATCATATTTGGTGTATATCTCTGAACATAATTGCAACTCTCTTGGAACCCACTTCAAGATATTGCGAAAATGCTACAGTTATGCAGTAACACATTAGCATAACACATTAAGGTAAGGGAATAGAATAACCTTTCAAGATGTTGGCAGTGGCTCCTCTGAACACAAAAGTCGATTTTAAGTGGCCCATCGAATGCAGTGAGAAGATAAATAGGCACAACCTAAGTATCTCAAGGGACTAAAGATAGATCCATGGGTTCCACAGAGTTCAGCATCCCAGGGTTTCATGAAGGTCCAAAAGCGTACACATGGAAGGACCTTTATTTAAGAATTGGAGTTCCACTCCCGAAAAACATTGATGGAACCTGTAGATGAAGGGTAAAGACTACATAGATTCCATTTCCTATTGTGGTAAGTCGTCACTGGATGAAGAACTTTCCTCCTCCTTAGTATTTGTGTCACGGCCATACTCTCTACATGGTTAGCCGTTTCTCACTCAAAGTGATCGTCAGTGATAGTCAACACTCGAGTCTAATTTGTGGGTAGTGCCAGGTGAACAATGAGACCTTCCAAGGTGAACAATATTAACTCTTTGTCCTTGCATCAGATACCATTAAATCCAGCAGACACAATAGGATCTAAAGATGTCCACCCTTGTATAAATAACAACACATGTATGCAGATGCAAAGACAAGCAAGAACAGAGGAAATGCAGGAAAATTTAAAGGTAAGAAACGCACCAAGATGTACAAGTGGTAATAGTTGTTAATGGTCTCCTCTGTGATACGCAACTAATTCAAAGAGGAACATGGCAGATACCTACCCACAAGCCTTTGAATTGAATAGTTATGTCCTGAATAGGGAGATGGAGTCCTGTCCACTTTGCCATCCATCATACTCCTGTATGTCTTGCAATTCCAAAGACATCTCTAAAGTATAAACCAGAGAAGATACTTCCGGTTCCAGAATATAACTGCCGACCATTTGGGAGCATCTTCATAACAAAGTATCACAAGGTAAGAGCTGCCCTTCCAATTGTCCATCACCCAGAAGAATGCTGAGTTGAACTAAGTTGTTCACATAAATACACAGTTGATGGGTCTCTCCAACCAATCCCACGCAAATCCCTGCTTAGCCTGGTTCTATATCCTCTATATATAGACTCACCTGCATTATCAGCACATATCAACCTGCTCTACCCAACATGAATATGACGACTTACTTGGAACCCAGAACATTCAGTGGAACAAAAATTTCAGAATATACCATATAGAGATGCCTCAGACAATCCTCAAAAAGTGTCAAACAAAGCCAATGTTAGCAACAGTCCACAGACATTGGCCAACTCTTTAGGACAGTTGTCACTACCATGGAGTTTCTTTTGACACTGCTGCATGGATCGATTCACAGATGGTGCTCAACACTTGCTGCTCCTCTATGATATACCCAACAGAAGCTGAGTGGAAAATACAGATTCTTAACTTCCCATTTTAGGACATCCCCTCAAAAGTTTGATGGCCAACAGAAGAGGCACATCAGTGAACGCTCAACCTAGCCAGGAAAATGTTAGAAAAATCAGGATGAGACTTGCATGGAGTATCCTTGATCTTACTTGTATAACAACAAATCCTCCTGCAGGCAAGTGCTATCACTGCTGACATGAACATTGACCTGATACAAGGTGGTGCCACCACACCATCATCCCTACGTTTAACTTGCCTGCAAAGCCAGGTTGGTCTTCCAACAAACAAACAGTCTGGATAACTTAGGGCACCTATCTTCATCCCTATTTGCATTCCTTGCAACTGTTTTACCCCAGCTGACAGGGAGCAAAGGATAGCTCTTAGGCCATAGGCCTTTCCCCCAAACAAATGTGTCAAGATAAACGGATCAAGCACAAGTGCCAGAGTTGTTGAAGTTGTTTGAGCTTTTGTGATTAATTCCTGACGAAGATCCTTGGCTAATTTGGTGGCGGCAAGGGTATTATGAAACAGTGCGCCCATAACTTACAGCTGCAATGTAGAGGTTCTTTGACCACTTCTCCTGAAAACAAGGAAAATGACACATCAATATCATCATAGTTGAGTCTATTTCTGTCATCAATGCAGCTATCTTGGAGGTACAAACATCTGCAGCGTATAGTCCTCTACTAACCTTCACATGCGTGCTCGGGAAAGCTGATGTGCGGAGTGTTTCTTGGGTTTCATCAGCCGGTTTCCTCCTTGGAACACTCAATACAAAGGCTGCCTGATCCCAAGTGGCAGCTGTCGAGGTGATGCGATATCCACTATCCCACCGCCTGTGGATTCCTTCACTGGGATACAAGAAGTCCAACTCCACCACCTGCGGACAGAGAAGTTATAACCTCCATGACAATAATGCAAGTCAACTACACATCCACATAATCAACTCTGCAACAAGTCATCACAGAAAATTTATGGCCAAGAAATGCAAGCCATCACAGTAATTGGATGGACAAGAAATGAATCATACCTGATCTGAAAATCCTGCATTACGTGACATCACAACACCCCATCGACTTCCTGCTGTAGCCATGGACGTCACATAAAAGCCTTCTCGCCACTTCTTGTTGATCCACTTGAATGGGAATGAATCACTCACTTTGTAGGATTGCTGTGTGTATGAGGTTCCTGAAATTACAAATGATAGAATACTGTCAGAATCCATGCATTGGTGCATTAATACTTTGACCAGTTTGGAATTGAGAAAACACCATGAAGAACAGGTACTGATACCAATGCAAACCAACAGAATAGTGTGCACTAACATACACTACGCTCTGGTACCATAGCTAAAATTAAACCAGAAACCTGAATGATGTGTACCAAACACAAGTCATCATCACAAACCTTTAGACATCACAACCAGTGAGCTTCCATTGTTGGCACCAGCAATAGCGCTGATATAGTAATTCTTCTCCCACTGCTCCATGATCCACTCCTGCACAGAAATCAACACTGTCAGCTATAACTGATTGAAGCTGAAACATTCCAAGCAAGTAAATACCACCAAACTCGAAACAGGTGATGCCAGAGATTACATTATATCTTAACATACCTTGTGGAGAAAAACATGGGACAGCTCATAAACTTGTGCTGTAAAGCCCGTCCCTGCATCCATGATAAGGGCCCACAGATTTGTACAAGACGCCACACTGCTTATATACAGGCCATCTTCATTACCCTTCTCCACATGCTGAGTGAGTCGAGAATCAGCAACATTGTAGTGATATCTGCAAAAAGAAAACGCATGTCAGTAAAACATATACCCCAGCTAAAACTTCACCATGGGAAATGTAATCACTCTTCTGAAATGAAAGTGTTCAGCCCTACCATAGGGCAAAATGAGGTTCAAAAATTGCTCAGACAACATCCACAAACTAGCCAGATTCCTTATAAGCACAAACAGGTATTCAGCCATGTCACCAGATTTCTTTAAACAGAGTCTGGACTACTTGGTGAGTACCTTTGCTTCATAGGTCGCCGAGCATTGTAGACAGTAATCCACTGAGTTGCTGGCATTCCCAGTCTGATCTTCTTCTTCGGTTGGTCATCCTCTTCCTCTTCCACAGCTATTCGCCCCCTCTTCTGGCCAACCTGTATTGAACACTGATGACCCATGTGTTTAGCAACAGTGGAACCCAAATCTTCCACAATAGAAGTAAGAAGTTCACATACAAAACTCCACCTCTATGTCCTGCTTATAAAAATGGAAAAGTGCGGTCAAAGGCCAAAGTACTCACCTTTATTGCCCCATCTGTATTGATAGGTCTAACAGCTGGATTTGCACCTAAGATGCCATCAAATAGTACAACCAATTTGCCATAATTTGGCTCCTCATCAAATTTCATGTTGACAACGATCTCAAGGAACTGCTTGAAAGGAGTAGGACAAAAGCAGCAAAGCATCTCAGGTGAAGTTGCCATCTTCTTCTTGCACACAAGAAAGCCTTTGTTGTCCCCCTTCATAAACAAAAGACAGTACATCATAATAAGTTTATCTCAAATCTTCCTTCAAGCAACCAAATGCTAAATGACAGGCTCCATAAACTCCTCCAAGAATCGCAGAATTTTCATATCAAAACATTTTACATATGAAAAAAAGGTTGATTGAATACCTGATAACCTTGCCAAGGAAGCCGACCCCTTAATAGAAACACAAGGGTATAAGCCAAGGATTCCAAATCATCCCTCCTGCTGCCAGTCCTACCCAAATGTGCATGCACACTTGCATATCGCACAGTTCCCCTGCATAGACACCATAGCAGATCTTTATAAAGGAGAATAGACACTGACAGGCATTGGCAGAACTCTTTCAGACAAAGTTGAACAAATGTGCATAATGCACACAGGATTAATTGCTCACCGGAAAACATCAGGCCTTTGATCGTAGTCAACATGCTGACCAGTAGTGCCATCCCTCCACCTAGTCGCTATACAAGAGTCACACCCCACAGAGACATCTGTTAGGAAAAACATAAAGAAACCAGACAAACTTGTAGATTCCAGATATAAGTGATTGAAGCGGCCCCTTCTAATCCATCCCAGAAACCATCCTGAACTACAACTACTTCAGCTTAGGTTAATCTGTGGATTGAATTTCTTTCACTGAACTCACCTAGACCAAGATCTACGAGAAAAAGCTTCTTCTCTTCAATAGTTCCAGGTTGTCCCAACAGGAAGTTCTCAGGTTTAACATCTCCATGTACATACCTGCAGAAACAATAGAGTATCAGATTAAGCTTCGTGCTACCTGCAAAAAGGATCACAAACTAAGTGAAACTGCAGCACAAGAACCTAAATATCTAGCCATTAAACACAGTGAATACCATACCCTCTTGAATGCATCTTCTCCAGAATTGAGATTGACTCCACAGCAATACAAGCCACCATTTCAGTGGACATCCTGCAAGTTCACACCCAACATATTAGGCTCAAGACCAAGGACAAAAGCAAGAAATCACCAAATCCATACAGCTCCTAGCTACAAGGACACAAAGACAATGCTGAGAAACCCAAAACACCAATATCAAAACATGATGTACTTACGCCTGGCCCGAGGAGTTCCAAACATCCCAAAGACTAGGTCCAAGCATATCCATGACCTGCACAAGCAGACAGAACCAACTCTTGCATAAGGCATCTCTTGCAACATTGCAAAAAGGACAGTTCCAATCAGAACAGAACTTTGAAAATGCTCCAGCCCACTCACCATAACATAGTAATCTCCTTGTCTGCCTTTGTAATGTACCCGAGGCACTCCATGACTGCCCCCCAGAGTGCTGCAAACACACCATACAAATGATTGTTGAGACATGCCATTGTCGGCTCCATTTCCAATTAACTAAAGAAAACCACAGTATTTTTCACGTAGTGCACAGAATTTAACATAGAAAGATACGCAGGCATAATGCATAAATATATTAAGGCAATGTGTGCTCACTTATAAACCTGCCATTCATATGGAGGGCCATAATTGCAGCCTTTGCTGCTGCGATGCTCAAACTTCAAAGCAACCTGCAGACATAAAGAAATAAGTAATCAGGAATTTGAGGTAACAAGCAGCAGACAGCAAATGCAAGCACAAAACAAAATCGTAATTGAGAGTTGGAAACCCTCGACGCCAACTAAGAATGGTGTTGACAACAAAGCTAAATCACAGAATGTCAAGAAAAGAGCAAAAGCAAGTCAATTAAGGTTAATAAGCACCTCTACTGCCTGCGGCCCAGTCCGTTCGGCACCACCACTTATGCGGCGACCGACATACACTTGACCAAACCCACCCTTGCCAAGTTTCCGTTCAATCTTGTACACTGGGGACCCGCCAACTTGAACCTGTTGTCACACAATTACAAAATCAACTACACACCAGAGCACATGACCCTAAGAGCTCTAACCAAGGCCACAACACTTCATTTACAGCTCCTTACCCTGTACAATCTGTGTTACACATCGTTCAACATGGCAAGATGGCGGATAATCACATCCCACACATACAGGCATGTCTTCCCATCATTACAACACATCCAAAGATCGCCAAAATCTTATTCCACCCCGATGTGCACATGAGGAGAACGTAAAACTGGACATACTAAACTAGAAGAAAGTCGAGCAAGCAAACGGCCGAAGTCAATTACCCTCTCTGGCAGGGGCGCCGCGCTTCCCTCTTCCTCGGCACCGGCAACCTTCTCCGCAGTCCGGCCAGCACTCTCCTCCTCCATCTCTCTAATTTCCGCCCCCTCCTCCTGTTTCTCGTCCTCTAGATCTAAATCTGCGGCGGCGTTGTCCTCAGATGCACAGTAATCTTGCACAGGTTCCGGTTCTGCTGATTGAGATCTAGACGAAACCTGCTTGCCCCGCACTGTGACCTTTGCCTTGGGTGCTGCAGGGGCAGCCGCCTTCGGCTGAGCTGCTACGGCGGCCTTGGTATTGCGCGTCTGCTTCGCAAGCCGCCCACTCCCAGCGCCCTTCCCTCGCCCCCCAGCAACCCTAGGTGTGACAACCGCTGCCTCTTCTTTCGCAACAGCAGCCCGAGTCCTAACCCGATTCCTCACCGGCGCGGCCGCCTCCTCTATTGCACCTCCGCCACCTACACGTCTGCGGGGAGTCGCTCGCCTTGCCGGCACCGTCTCAGGGCATGCGGGGATGGCAGCTACTGCTGGCACCAGGGGTGGAGAGCGTGGCTGGCGCGCTCCACTACGCAGCTCTGGCATCCTTCACCCATGCACACCACCAGCCTCTGTACTATCTCCCTCCTCCCGATCATATCTTTCCTGCCACTGCACACCTCCACTCGCCTTATCCCTTCCCTCCCACTCCCCCCTTTCGCCTTCCCCGCTGCCTATCTCCTCCGGATCTATTCCCTATGCTTCCACATCTCCACTCCCCTCAATCCTTCGCTCGGCGCCACGACACAACAGCCTCCCTCCTCCCGTCTGTCCTTCCCCGCCTCAAGCTCCCCCTCCCCTACCCTCCTCGCCCCGATGTTTCCCTCGTCCTCCTCCCTTTCTCCCTTTCCTTCTCCTACGGCCCGTTTTCCAAACCCTGACGACGCGTGCTCGCACAAACGCTTGCGACCGCTGCGTGCTGTGCCTGTTCTACGTCAATAGGAAGACCCTGAGGAGCAGCAAACGAGCAAAAATGGAGGCGTGCGGGCGGCGATGGAGCGATGGGGCGAGCGAACCTGGCCAGCCACCCTGCCCGCCTCCCCGTCTGCCTGCCTGCTCCTCTCCGAATAGCGTCAGGGGAGCCTCCTGGAGACGTCGACGGCACCGCGCCTTGCCGCGGCCGCGGCCGTTCCCCCCCACGGATAACCCCCTTCGCCGTTCCCACTCCCCCTTCCGCGCGGTTTGCCGCATCGCAACGCGGTTGCGCTCCGCCGTCGCCCTGCCTCCCTCCACGCCGTTCCTCACCACTGCCGCGCGGTCCCTGCTCACCGCGCGGTTGCGCCCGGCCGCGCGGCTGGCACGGGCGCCCGCGCCGGGTCTCGTTCCTCACCAAGGTTGCTGCTGCTGCTGCTGCCGCCGCCTATCCACAACTCCCCTCCCTTCCGTTCCCTTCCCTTGCCTTCCCTTGCCCTCCTGCAAAAGTCCCTCTCCCTTATTCATGCAAACGCATGGATGAACATACATTCACCATCCTCATGCACTTCGCATTTATTTTACTTACCCTCCACCACCGTAGCGGCAGCCGTTCTGCATGTTCAAAAGTATTTAACATGACTTCCATAATCGTCATAGTTATTTTTGAAATTTTATTTCAAAATGTGGAAAAAAAACCAAAAAAACAAACTATTGGTTTTGATGCGTGCAAGTTCTTCAACGTCTCTATTTATTTACAAACGTCGACTGTCGTTTCATCTGAGCAGTAGTTTCTGAATCCAAGATTCAAAAACAAAATAGACTTCAACAAATTTGAGAATCACAATGTGTTCAAGAAGACGGAGATGATGATGTTGTTGTTGTTGTTCACAACTCTCTACCCATGCAGGTTGCATCGGCATGTATTTTGCAGTTCATGTATGTCCACTTAGTCTTGCACTTGGATTTAGGTGGAATGAAACCAAGGTGTAAAACAACTTGGATGGATTTGGAATGGATGGACCCATATGGATGAGATTTGAACTTAGCAACAACTTCTAGAACACCAATTATTATTTATTTATTTTGTCAAATGTTTATCTAAATCTTGTATTGAGTTTGTAGCCAATTTGAAGTTCGTCGATGGAACTACCAATGTAACTTAGTAAAGTAGAATGAAACATGATTTTGAGAAATGATCTATATCTATCAAAATACGTTTATCTACATTTAACCTATTGATCTCTCAATTCATGGAAACCTACAACGGTATTTCTCCACCTCGTACATGTACAATGTCATTCAATTGTGGGTGCCCACCACTTGTGGTCGATTCATGACCATAGGTAACCCTTCGTGCATTGTGCAACAAAAAATCATGGATTGGACCATATGTTTCCCATTCGGCTTGTTGATCACATGGAACCCTACTTACACTCACTAATTCCAATTATGATATTTATCCAATAAGTTGAAATTTATGCAATATTATGGTATGCTAATTACCCTTGCTTTTACATATGCCTACCATTGCTTACTTTCTTACATCAAGTCCCCACTTTACCCTCTAATACCAACTCACTTGTAACCCACAACATCACGTCTTCTAATCATCCACATTGACAATATACACAATTGAGGTCCGAGAGGACCCTAAACTACCGGATGATAGTGGTGAGGTACCCAATCCGAACGGAGTGGTTGGCGGTTCGATTCCCAGCCGTGAAATCGTCTCTCTACTTCATGTAAAACTAGCCAAGTGGTCAAGCGCCTCCACACACACAACTAACAAGAGAGTTTTTTTTTAAAACGAACTAGGAAATAAAACCGATTGCTAGGAGAAACAAAAAATTGACCTTCAACCGTAACAAACCACTCTCGAAGGTTTTGTTTAAGGGACATCAATGGAACGTCTTCATCCATGATACATATCGCCTTAATCCATGAAAGGGTAAGAATTAATCGCAAGCTTGTTAGAATGTTTGATAATAACGAACCCCCTATAGCTATATGACTAATCCACCCATACGTATCCCACTACACTAAAAAGGATATTTAGTGTTTGATTACATTTCATGTTGTTACCACCCTACCATGCTCAACACTGATTTTCAATTCCTTGACGATTAGTGTTAGAGATAAATGTGCCGCTACCTTCCCTACTGCCATCTCCCTTCTTGTGAAGCATGGATTTCATATCCTTACTAACACTAAAGTTAAACATGTAACTTCCACATATTACCATAGTTGATATTTAGTGTTTGAGTTTACATTTAATGTTACTTACTTTCATAGGGTTATTGATATTTAGTGTATGTGTTCATGTTTAGTGTATCAAACACTAAATGTCCTTTTTAGTGTAGTATAGATAAAATCCAAAGATGATGATGCAAACTCCAAAGTCAAATATGCTTGAGATGGACAAATTCGAGCTATACGAAGTTCCCTACAAATTTTCACGCTCGACTCCGCATGTGTGCCACGAATCCTTGGGCCATTTTGCGTGGCTCCAAATCCTCTTCTTGTGAGTCCGTCACCTATGTTTGTTGGTCGGATGAACACGGTCAACTCTCATTCGTAGTGTCATTTTGGCCCCATGACAAAAAAATCACAAAAAGTGTTCATCCCAACCCCACATTCAATATACATTCATTGTTGTACAAATTTAGAACTCGTAAAGTTTGGTGGACTCGTTTGGCTCGGGAACGGTGGTTCGGTTTTCGAGCTTTTAATGTTCGTCACCTTCTCGGTGGTTGGATGAACGCGGTTGGCAAGCATCCCATCCAATGGGGTTCGTATGTTTTCCGTCGGTGTACTTACAATACACAACAACCCTAATCTAGTGTGGCCTTCACTATTCATCATCGACTCGAAATAAAATGTTCATGGTAAATATTGTGGCCACATTATAAACGACAAAGCTAACACATAATCATGGAGCGCATGAGGTGGCGTTTTGGGATTTGGAAAGAGAATGCCTTTCACAAAGCATAACCCTTTTGTTCCCACGTTCTTGATCCATGCCATTGATCTTCATGATTGGAGGGTGCGGAGGAGAGGACGGCACCAAAATAGTTATGTCCAGGTAACCCCTCCTAGGCCTCAAAGATGACCTAGTCCTACAAACATCAGGGATATTGTTGTGAGTGCACACTATACTCCACCCCACGCTATATGATATTGGAGGTCTATGTTGTACATTACAACATTTCTATTGGATGAGAAATAGCGAGCATTTGAGAGACATCCAATAAAGGGAAATGAATGTCATTCTCATCTTACTTAGGTTGTTTTGAATATTTTCAATGCAATTTCCAAAAATAGACTTCAATAATAATGAGGCCATTTTCTCATAAATTCCTTATCAAATGATACCTATCTAGAATTTTCACAAATTTTGATATTTTACAAAATAACATAGTTCCATTGAAATCATCTTGGTAAGACGGGTATGTGAAAAGATTGATGCAAATCAACACGTCCAAGTGTAAGGTTCCACTATATTTTAATGTGTAATGGTGTATACTTTGAACCCTAATATAATGTAGCAAGGGGTAAGGCATACTATAATCATGCCTACAATATTTACCCCCTATTTACCATAAACAACATGATTGTTTTGCAATCAGAGAGGGTGCCACCCAACCTTGCTGCTCCATGACAAGTCATGAAGATCACTTGAATTTTCAGGACACACTAATTTCAATGTCACACTTAAAATCATAGAATTACATAATGTACTATGTACACCTACCCAATAACACATGATGTACATCCACCACTTGAAGATTCACAATGACCATGTTTAGCAAGTTATTCAAAACTCAAGATTGACATTAATAGTGTTATGAAGGTAGATGCACCCATTTGCAACGCAAGGTTGTAAATCCAACTTCACATTTTAATTTTAAATTTGTAAACACTTGTTGCAAATGGGTTGACCATCCACATGCATAAAGCATGTCTTCTCGATTTCCGCCACCTACAAAGCTAATGTAACTATGTTGGTGTTATTCCTTACCCAATGTCCATCTCCAACGCAAGATACATACCCAGGAGCCCTTGGGTTCACTTCTATTGTGGAGGGCTCTCTATTCCGACACAAAAGAATCATTTTCCCCTCGAAATTTGCCACATGTCATGTTCATATTCATCATGACCTACTTGTATCCGACTTGGAAACTATATTCTGGCACATGTAAAGATGACATAGGAAGCCCTCTACAGTATCTTACCGGCCTATAGATAGGGCACTCTAATTACTGGTATCACAAATTGGGTCAAATTTGTCGGGTGAAAAATGTAGCATGTCGGATGTGCTTCTGACATTAATTTGTAATAACAATAACAATTTTTAACCAAAGTCAACAACCCTTGTTATGAGATTGATTTCAAAACATTGGGATGCAATATACAATAATGTTATTGTGGTTCCATAATTCTCAACCAATGTTGATTTGACATCGCTTTATGTTCATATTAAAAAGTAATTTGGACATCTAGTTGCCCATTTTATGATTCTAGTAGGTCATGACTATTGGGTGTGTATTTGAAAACTTTTTTTGTTTTACGATATCATCCAGGTCTGGATACCATAAGACATAGGGAACATCACCCTAGTATCAATATTGTCTAGAATTGCAATGACTCAAATACCAACCTGGGTGTACAAGGATTTTCTCCTCTTGACATACCCACCACATATCAATTTGTAACAAGGTATTACAATTAGTAGGTTCTTTGATACCGTTTATAGATGTTGATTATCGATACCTTGTAGTCACTTGCATCCCATAACAACATTGGTTATATCTTATGGAAAGCCCGTATGGCACTCAACGTTGGACCTCGATTCCAAGTCATTCTCGAGGTAACGTCCAAAGCGACACTACAACAAGATGAGAGGTTAATTATCGCACATAAACATACCTCTCAATCATCCAACATAAAAGCCCTAAACTACCATGCAATCATGCCAAGTTACTCTCCTTATGTTGATTTGATGCTATAGTTAGCTTCGAAGACCCCCAAAATTGTCTAGTCCAAGTCATCCGCGATGAATCGGCAACTGCCCTATATGTAGGTGGTCAAAGTTTACATGTTGGATGGATGAAAGGTACGCTCATTGTGTGACAATTCATCCCTTATCGCCCTACCACAACCTAGTTTAGGAAATGCCTAGCTGTAGTTATTGTTTGGGGTGTGATAAAGAAGGCAACCAATCAAGAGTCTATGGCTTCAAAGAAGCTTACATAATGGGACAACAACCAAATACATATATGGTTACTTTTTCTGACTAGCCCACTTCTCCTAGGATACAAAACACGCGATCGGTGAGGTAGAAAAAAATACAACGGTGTAAATAAGTCGATTCGGCCACAAAGAGGGGCTTGAAATTTGTGCAATGATTTTCTAGAGTTGGAATAGAGGAAATGATGAGGAATGCAATTTGTTTCGTGCTTTTATCCCTTGTAAATATTTAGGTACAATACCCCCGAAGAGGCAATTAAGTTAAACCATCTATTTGTACAGTAGAGTCTCCCTAATTTGAGCATCACAATATCCTACTCTGCATACAAATGCACTTCAAACGGTTAACTCAATGACACCCAAATTTGATCCCAAGTGGTGTGAAACATGACCTATCCAACCAAATACTGCATCCAGCCCGTCATTGCATCCTTTCCAGGCCATCGTTCTTACAATTAGCCATTTTGGGTCCACACAATAATCATTCTACTCTTAGTCTAGTGCACCAATAGTGGTCATTCACCGTTTCATGTTTTAAACCTTACAAGATGGCAAATCCAAATTAATGCCACGACCACTTTCCCTATAATTTCTAGAGCTCATATGAATATCTTATTCATTACTAAAATGAACATTCTCATGCTCCTTAAGTGGTCGTATGGTCTCCCCCCCTCCCATTATGTCGATTAGCGAGTCTAGAATAATCATCATAATTTGAACATGCAGTTCAATCTATTTTGAATACATGTCAATTTGGTATATGTTCTTCCAACCATATCAGCCCACACACCACTTAAACATGTGTATCCTAATAATAAAAAACAAAAACGTTTAAGGGTTGTCTACCTTAAATGACTTGTTGTTGTCATGGTCTCATGTCCACCTCTCTTCTCACATACCACCCGATCTTTATTAACCGGATCCCATTGTTTGTGGCATCTAGTGTCATGTGCACTAAAGCTCTCTCTCTCTCTACAACTCTAGAGAGGTCACGTCCACTAGTTGTCTACACGAGTTCCTTTTTGAAATGAGGAAGTAATCCTTTACATTTTGACGTTGGCCATAAGGAACGACCAATGATGAGGATTGACTACTTCAAGTCCGCTCACACACATGTTGGAGACAATGCTTATCTTCGCATCTAATATTATGTACATTGTTGTAGATTGTTTTCTAAAAAATATTCTACATAACATTGTAAATAAGCAAACATAATTTTGTTTAAATGATATATGTTTGATGTATAGATTATTATGAGACTATATATTTGTTAATGTAATTTAATTTTGTAAACAAGATAACATCTAATTTTACATATTTATCATCATAACCTACATATGTGTGTGTGTGTGTGTGTTTATTCATGGTTTCATTGTTATAAAGTTTAGAATCAATTCTTGTATGGTTTTATCATTTTACACTTATTGTCAATGTGTCTTCAATTGGGGAATGCTCCTGTAAGCAGTGACATGTGACATTTGAGTGATGAAAGTTTTTTGACAAAGTAAAGTTTCAATTACTATGGAAATTTGACAAAGACATGAATGTTACGTGAAAGAAAAAAAATCCAACTTGTACATTATTTGTGTTGAACTTGTGTGAACATTTCCAATGAGGATTAAAGGCATACTTGAATATAAAGAGTTAGAGGTTCCAAACCCGATTAGTTTTTAGATATAGAAACATATATGTGTGTCCATAGGAAATGTAGTGCACATTGATGGCTGCAACTAATTGGTTGTTTTGTCACAACCATGTGCTTTACGTTCCAATTGAATGTTTGTTAGATCAATAAAGTGCCTATCACCATAAACCATCGTGCACCCTAAAAGCCATGGTAATAGGGTTCGCTTTAATATTTATGCTCTCTCAAATACGTTATACCCAAACTCTATGTACCAACTATATTGCAATATTCTCTTTGAACAACCCTTGTTCAAAGTTTTCTTCCTCATTGCTCACATGTCATCGCTCCCTGCTTATAGCCTGCATGCTAGCTTCCCTTGTCTTCAATCGATATCATAACATATATACAAATGAAGACACGTTGACAATAAGTGCAGCTAGTACATAGACTTCAATATAACGGAAAATGACATTGTTGGACTAATGACATTGCATACCATAAGTACAATTGATAATGACCCAACATCATGGGTTAACAAGCTTTGCAAGCATGCCCTTTAGATTTATGAATTGGTGAAAACTTGTATACGCTAACAACCTTGAGAAATCAAAAGCCTATAGTTTTGAGACAACCCCACCTATCATTTTTAGGTAGTGTCGAGGTGTCGATACACTACAATGCATTGTTTTGTATGTGAAAACATTGTTTTAGCACCTTCATCAAACCACCCTATGGGTTGAGAATGATCGAAGAATCAAGTTTGAGTGATTGAGGAAGATGTCTCAACTAGGAGACATGTACATGGACTACATGTGTTCTAAAGAGTTGAGCATCACGATGATTTCTTTGGATATTTTTCTTAAAAATAAATGATTGAAATTATTAAAGCGGGTTGTGCTTACTTTAGAGTTCAAACAATGGATTGTCTTAGGGCCACTTCACACACGAGACCGAGAGCCCATGACCATTGCACTTCAAGCACTCTCATTGGTGGAAAAGGCGGAGCCGGTCCAAGTTCACTTCACACTATGCTTGAGGGACCAACGGAGTATGTGAATGCAAGATGGATGTAAAGTCTACATGGATTCCTACACGGCATTGAATGGATTGTGTTTCATGGTCACTTGGACTATTTTCAAAAACCACCTCTTGGAGGTAGGCCTAACACAAAACTAGGAGACCACGGCACTTTGGATCCTCACAACCGTTGATTTGTTCTATTTTATCATGTATGAGGACCCGCATGAATATAAATTCATTGAAATAGCATTTGGTTGAGGGCCCGGTCACATACGGCTTCACACTACACTCAAGAATCCGTGACCACACTACTACATTCTTTTGGAGGTGTGTTGGGATGGCCTTTGGACACTTTCTTTTGGGCTCTCACAATTTCATGGTCACGGCTCTTGGCTCGTGTGTGAAGTGTGTAGTTTAAATTTTGGTTACAAACAAAACCAGGGTAACACTCAGGGAAGACTTAAAAGGTGACTTGTGTATCATCTAGCTGTTTCATATAAGGTTTATTAGGGGAAACACAAGGTTATTTCACATTATTTCAGGTTAGGATTGACAATTGGATTATGAGTGAGGGATAAAAACTTGAAATATCTCTCCATGTCAGTGCATACAATTGTAGCAATCTCTCACCTCACTCTAATTTCCCAGGCAATAGTATGGCAGTGAGTTCACTTTAATTGGACTAGGTGCGATGCACAAGCGTAGGTCTCGCCATCAACAATAGTCTTTTGCAAAAGTATCCCATTTAAGTCTTGCTTACCAAAGCCAAGGGCACTTTGGTATCGTCAATAATATGGCATTTAATTAAACATTTTTAGTGCAACTTGAAATTTGCAATATTGTCATCCTTTCATGATTGTCGATATTCTTTGATTGATTATGCTTTTTAAATTATGTTGTCCGGCAATAGTCCTTACCCGGTCTTAGCCAGAGTAACTATAGTATCCTCGGATTGCATCAATAAGCCAAACCACATATATATTGACATTTCATAATATATGGTTCATCGTTTTATCCCTTTTTAATTAAGGTTTCAATTTGATAAGATTATTGCTTCAAACAATTTCATTCATAATTTCACTTCATTTATCAATCACAATTCAATTGCTTGGTACTTTCAATTATCCAATTTTAGGATTAATTTTAGATCATCTTATAATCGTATGAATTTTATCCTAATTTCCAACATCATTTGCCACACTCATTTACCATGCTATCAATGGCCAAGTCCTTTGATTTTCCAAAGCAACTTCAGAAAATCTTTCAGAGTCCATGGCCCTCTCGATAACTGTTCGGTTCATGTTCACATGTTAGGTAGGTATAGATTCCTTCTATAATATCACACATGCTATGGCCTCGGCACTTATTTATTTCTAGCTGCTAACTCTATAAATGGAATTACAACCTTATTTTCTCTCACTTGATTACTCCATGACTGCAGTAATTCAATCATAGATGGTTGATTCACCCCTAGGTGAATTTCAGTGCTTGAACACTGCTCCACAATTGTAAATTATCTTAGATGATTTCCTAAGTGCACAATGATTCTCTCACAAAGTAAATACTGTCAGACACAAACTATTGCCCTTTTACCTAACTCATGAATTTCAAACAACACTATCAAGCAATTCAGCTTCTTGTGACCAAGGTGTTCATTCAAGGTGTTACAATCAATTAATCCCTGCAATCTCCTCGGGAATTATTCTTGGAATGATATAATAATTTCTATATTAAGCACACAAGCTCTCTGCTTAGCCAATGTTAATTTTGACAGACTATGGTCCTTTAACACAATTTGTACTCTCTTCTCTAATTAGCATTTACTTGTCATTCAGGCAATCGCTTCAACCTTTAGATTATCAAACATCTTTACTCATTCAACATTCATTGATCAATTATAGTGGGATTGTGTCACCGGGAATAATCACCCAAAAATATCCCTTCTTAATTCAATGAGTTCATTAGATAATCCATACACCTGCAAACACACTCATACAAACAGTTGATTGAGTTGGGATACATTCCCTTTCACTTCCAACTGGTAACTCAAAGTTCAATTAGATTATGGCCTATAACTCATTAATTAAACCACAACAGATTCAATAATCAATAAATTTTGAGAATAATATATTCAAACATCGGCCAACAGGTAAAACCACTTTACACATATTATGGCCTAACAAGTTACATTCAACAATCCAGTTACACACCCTGGATGGGAAACACAGTTAAAAAATAATCATACTCTAGCTTGACAATCTCGAGGAATCACTCCTCGGTGAATCTCCAACTCTCTCACATAATTGAGATAATACTTATCAAGAGTACTTGAAAATTGCCTTTGTCCTCTCTCAATCACTCTTTGCCTTTCTCCCCAAAGTTGTACTCGAAAATTCCCTCTTTCTCTCCCAAACAATGGGCTTTATCTCCTCATTGAACCCCCAAAATCAGGCCATAGCCTTTGCATTCCTACTTTTGATATCTCAGTCGATAGCCTCATTCATACCTAATTACTTAAGCTTTTATGGTTAAGAAAGAATCATTTTCACATCTACTTCCTATTGAGACTATGAAAAACCAAAAAAATTCACCACAAAGTGGGTCTTGGCACCGGTGTTCACAACTTTGTTGATATCAATGCCGGCATGAATATGTCATGTTTATAGAACAATTCTCAAACCAAGGTATTAAACATGCAAGCATGTAAAATAGTTTCATGTATACCAAGGAAAGTCAAATTAGTACCCTCGGCATAGTATGCTTACATTGCCCTAGATCAAACTAACTCTCGACCACCATATTCATAAATTGGTGTGATCCGCACCAATTTCAAAATGCACACTATATTGTTCATACCCCTTTTGTGCATGAAACACTTACAATATTGACGATGAAAATAATGCTTATCGGTAAGTCAACCAATGCATAGAATAATAGTCTAAGGTACGTGACATATTGCGGGTAGTTCCAATTCCAAGTTGAATCGTTGGATCACAATCGGAAATTATCTCATATACATAGCAATTACAAATCACATGAGTTGTTATTTCGTGATTCAAATTGGTGTGGAGATGCAAAAGGTGCAAGAGGTCAAAGTGAAGATACTCTTTAACTTTAAATGATCACATCCCCCCTCCCCCTCCAATTATATTCAATAGATTTTGAACATGGAGTGGTGTTTATATTGTAAGTGCATAGTCCACTCTTCAATGGTTATCCACTCTTCAATATTAAATTATCCACTCTTCAATGGTTCATTTGTGATGTTTTCGTAGTGAGTGATTTCCGTCCTATCTTTAGGGAATTCTCTATCACTATATGTCTTTGACCTATTTCCGTCATGAAGCTCAAAAGCTTGGCAAGTGGTCAATGACAATTTGTCAAGACAAAGTTCGGGGTAATGTCTTTAGAATGTCACATCGTCTTTAAATGTCATGAATTATGCTTTGCAACAATCTCAAATTAATTCCTCCTAGTTTGACTTACAGTCATTCGGCCATTCTTCCAAGAACTATAATCACCATCTTCAACTTATCTGGCAACTTGTCACCACAAATATCCACAAGACCACGTATAATCAATGCATCAATAACCTCGGGGAGATCACTCCATTGTAGAGTTGAACAACCACGTGCGATCATTTTAGATGTAAAAAATGTAAAAATCATCACCAAAATGGGTCACAATTTTATCAAATTTTTTCATGAGTAGATATAAATGGTACATGTTACATAGCAAAAAATGGTGACTAAATTTGATGATTTGTTTTTTTAATAAAACATACCGTTTCTAACTAGAATGACGCAGAATTGAACTAAAAAAATTGCTACAATTAATGAATATGACTAAAAATTTCAAAAAAATATACAAAAGATACCATCAATGGTTGTGTATATGTAGAAAAAATATCGTAAAATTTAAAATTATTTATGACATGTAATATAGGGGTAGCAAACTTTGTTCGCACGTGGTGTTCAACTCTACAATGGAGTGATCTCCCCGAGTCAACAACTAGGCGATATTCCTTGATTAAAGCCTTAGTCCATTTTAGTCTCAAATTGATTTGCCTTCAGTAATGTCTTACACTAGTTAGATAACTTCTCTTCCTTGAGATGGTAATGTCTTTCGCAGCTTATAGCTTGCTACTAAGTACGTCCTTTGTCTGCAATCACGGCATTAGCTTCGTGCTAGGTAAAGTCTCATAACTGTTCTCAAGTTATACACTATCAAATTGGCTTCTATGCCTGCTCCCTCAATATTTCTTTCTCTTCCTCTTAGGGACGCCACTTGTAAGCCTATGGCCTTGCCCTGTTTCTTCTCTCACGTCTCAGCCTCCCTCGACCTCTTTGGACATTCCCCTCTCTAACTCTGGCTAATCGCCTCTCTCACTGCCCATCTCAGGCTTCTCCTCTCGACATACATTGGCGATAAGCTGATATTGCAAGCAATAGCCCTTCCTTGACAATTTGGCTTAGTTCTACTTCAGTAGGCGATGGCCTCTATCAGACTAATTGCCCTTATTGGGTTTGCTCAAGACTACTCAACTCATCTCGATTCCGGCCAATTACCTAAGACCTCACTTCCCCGACATTGCAATCTCTCAAGACTCTGCTACTCTCTTGTCTACTTGCCAGTGCTCTTCGTCATTCTTCCGACCATTGCCCTATCTTCCTCTCGGCCAATAGCCCTCAATTACTACGTCAGACTAAGAGAAGCCTCTCTCATGCTTATGGCCATATTCAGACTTCGGCCAGTACCAACTTCCAGACCATACTTCCCAAATTCCTCGCCCTCTTGGCGGTTGATATGTCTATTTCAACACTCACGGTTGTTGCCAGAAAGCACACAATACATTTCTTATACTCAAAATTCCATATCCACAATCAAAATTCCACTCCAGTCAATTGCACTTTGATGAACTTTACTCTCAAGGTCAGAGTTTTCTACATGAATTAGAGTCCGAATCACTCGGCTCTTTCAGACTAATCCTATATCTACAAGCTTCTTGCTTGAACATTGCCTAAGTGTTCAACCTCGATCTCTGAGTGTTGAAACTTGCTGAAAGCCTATCGTTTTTCTACTTGAGACTGTGCTTGATTCTATGAAATGAAAATAGCCTGCTTGGGCAACAACCTGCCTCCTCCTTATCAATCGAGGAAGGAGAAGGTGGTTGCAACCGCCTTGAAACGGCTATAACACCCTGTTCACACTGTAAACTAGTTACTCAATGCCTATTGCCGCCGATTCTTACTAACTTAGAGGCTTTGAGCTCGAAAGCTAGGCGATGGCCCAAGAATTGAGTTTACAAATACTAAATTCATGAATACGTGCTCATTTGCCATCGAAAATTAGTGTGTGCTCTAAGGTGCTTGTGGAGTGGTTAAGAATATTCTATGCAAACACATGTTTGTCAACGAATAGTACTATGAGTTGTGGCATTGTGAAAAAGGAGGAGGAAAACAAAGTTAAAATAACCATATCACGAATTCAAATAAAAACTTACCCCTGCATGTTATGGTTGAATTATCCCAACCTCATCTTTAGACAAATTTGGGGTCTCTAGTGCTCATTTTATGGTCAAGTTTAACGCCATCTTTTAGCTTAAAAGGGTTCTCACTTTCAATGTACATGTCTGCCATGAATCCTTTGCTATATGCGTGGCCTTCATAGTGTTTTGACAAACATATTCATCTTGGATGAAGGGACTTCTTTGGCAACAATTCCCCTATATGTTGGTTGTGGGTTTCCAATTGGCATTTGGTAGACCAATTTGATGTCTTGGACTCCATTTTTGTAGTCAAGTTGGGTTAAAGATTTTTTCAATTAAAAAAAAACTATAGGTTACAAAATCCATTGATTTTGTTCACCTTTCCCAATATACGAGTAACCATAGGCACCACGAAGCTCTTGCATACCTCAAGGTATCGCCTATGCACACCCCTAATATGAGACAAAATACATGGCTTTTGCAATCCCCCTTCCCCCAATAGACAATGGATCGCTTAAGCCAACCATAAACTTACCCCATGTGACTTTAAGGTTGATGCATTCCAACTTGATACCAATGGACAAATTTGGGGTCTCTAATACTAATCCCATAGTCAAGTCCACCTAACCCAACAAAAAACGTGACCTATACCTAACAAGTTCCCAAAGATTTCACTTTTTAAGTTACGTGACTAGCTACTACAAATCTTTGGCCGGTTGACCCAAGGTGTCACCTACACCTACAAATACGAGACAAAGTAGGCATGTGATTTCCTAAAGTGGTTTGGGGTTTATGGCATCTACGCAAACACATCCATTGTGAACGAAGGGACTTTCTTAATTACAAGTCCACTTCAAGATGAACATAACATTATTCAAATCCATAGCAATGTTCTGTGGGAATGACAATTTTATATGGAATATTCCTCACATTAAACTTGAATGATAGAATGTTCCATATAATATTGGCAGTCCCACAGAACATTGTTATGGATCTGAATAATGTTATGAAAGTTGATTCATGGCAATTGATTCTTGTTACTCTAAGGGATTTCTAGTGACATTTAGGAAGTCAATTCGTTTTAAAATAACCATTTACATACTATAAAACAGTTCACAACATTTTTCACCTTTGCAACAAATGAGTTTACATAGACACCCACAACTCCCAAGCAACTCCCCACCCTCCTAAAACTTTGCAGGCGCTTTTGAACTCCTTTGATATAATCTCCATGCAACATTCGTGCCTTGCGTTCATCCTTGAGGTCCCCATAAGTTACAATGGACCACTCTAGTCTACAAAACTTTAGGCCTAGTTGTAGCTTTGCCAATTGGTCGAAGAACGATATACATATAGCCTATGACATGTGCACTTTTAGGCACTCTTGGAAATCTCTCAATGAATAGGGTTGCGCCTTTGTAACATGGCTTGGTGTAATAAGTCGCCACAAAAAGAAAAGAATGGACTCGAAAAAACAACATCGGTATTATTGTCAACCTGGATTTGAGTCCATTGGTCCCACCATGTTCGAGAGTCCCCTTGGTACATGATAGGGTTTGACTGCTTTCTGGTAGGTGCACTTTGTTTTCCATGTTATGCAATTGTTTTGAATATCCCAACTTTGGGGTGGAACACTACTGTAGTTCTTGTTTGTTTAGGACGAGAGATGTGAAGTATTTGATGGCTATTTGGTGTATTTTTGTGATTAAATTTCTGCCATTTGATGTTGGAACGTGCATGTCGATGTAGTAAGGACCTTTGTGACGTCATTCATATTTTGTTTGGTTTTAAAAAGGTTTATGGGGCTGTTGATATATGGATATATGAACCTCATGAGCAAAACAAGCATGGATGAAGAGCCTCTTCACATGCATACTATCGTCACCTTTCAACGAAGAGATATGTAACTTATCATTGACTCAAGTAAGGGGACAAAGAGAGAATTAATGCATATGAGCATAGTTCGCAATCATCCAACATAAAAACATTGACATAATTTGCAGCACGTTCATTCTTTAAAATCAATTTGACACTGAAATTAGTTTTAAGACCATGAATTTGTCTAGTCCAAGTTATATGTGATGAATTAACCACAAACCTCTAAGGTTTTATACTTTGGATAGATGAATGCCACGCTCGTATGCCGTAATTCCCTCTTTCTCCCCCTCGAGTACATGACATGTTTATTGAACATGGATGGAAAGGGAGTCTTGATGCGGTTGTCTCAACACTTACATAAAAAAATGCATTTTATTGAAGATTAATAAACCCTTTCATCTAAGATTCTCCGTATAAGATCAACGTGTGCCACAAAGGTTTTCATAAATACAACAATGACTTTTCCGAGGTTTACCGTTCCTTTGACATCAAGAGACGAACATTTTTTTTTAAATGGAAATGAGGCGATTTGGTTCCTTGTTATTCCTGCGTTAAGTTACAAGGCTCGTCATGTTTAAGAGTGTTCACTAAAGTGGAGCAAATGGTTGACTTAGCGATCCGGATATGATTGGCTATGACTTTAACATTTTCATCGCAATATAAAGTGCACCACACTTAAGAAATAACGACGAGTCAAACCATTGGTTTTTGAGGCTTGTTCTATTATGATGGAGGAGCTAAACTCCTTGAGAATAAGTATTGTTAACCCTGATACCGTAGCTCTCTAGCATCTTGGGCACCTTTCTACCTAAAAATTAATTAAAGTGCGAAAGTAAGTTAGGCAACCCAAAAAATAATATTCTAAAATTGGGCATATTCAAGAAGTAATTTGAAATAAGTTAGACATTCATCCATGTCATTTCTATAATTCATGCATGGTTTTCCTAATTTCATCTATGGCGGCTACGATTAACCTAAGCACTTCCCTTAACCAACATTCCTTGCCTTAAACTTTGTCTTTTACTTGTACGTCAAGTTTGCTTGGCAACAAATTTTGCTTTGATTTGATGCTACTTTGTTGGATTCCAGTGAATATCACTTGCATTATTATGATTTTAGGCACTCTTTGAATATTATTTCTTCTTTATTTTTGGACACTCAAAAAATTTAATTTCAAACAAATTTAGGCACCTTTAAAATTAATGATTTTCTACCCAAGCTGCTAGAGAGCTATGGTAACTCTTGCGGGAACTTTTTCCAAAGGCATTTTCCTCAAGGCCAACTTATTTGGTTTCTTGCGCTTTGACCTAATAAAGTTTTACACCAACTCAAACACACTGACTGGAATGGTCAATTTATAACACTCGTTATGGGCCTATAATGGTCGGAAGGCTTTGTTAAGAGTACAGTAAAAAACTAGGATGAGCTGTGAACGCGGATTGAAACGTAATGGGACAAACCAACAATCATGTGGGAACCCAATTGACACCCTTCAAAATTTTATTTTTGACAACATCTATTATGAGAACGAAGTAACAAGATGGTTTAGGTAGGACGACCCAAACATTAGACCATGTTGTTGTGGTCCATATATAAATTTGAGACAAGAGAAAGTCTCAAATTAACGAATATAGTGATTCATACTTTTGACCCTTCCCACCAAGTTTCGAGACTTACAATTTAACCAATCATAACCTAACATTATTAAGAGACAACTATTCACTCTTTTTAGTCCTGGTATGACCTCTCTGATCACTATAGCATTACATCTGGCGGTTACTGATGTATCATTCTTTGAAACCCCAAAGATTTTCTATGTGAGCACTCCAATTCAAAATTAAGTTGAAGATTCGGTGGTGGTTTTTATTCAAATAGTTTGTCAACGATTATATTCACCTCTACCACAAGGATCAAACATACATGTCAAATTAATATTTTGAAGGGTACATGGGGATGCAAGTGAAATAAAGTTTCGCTCAAGACTCGTGTTGCAATACGTGGCATATGTCATTTACTCGGAAGTAAGCTTTTATAGCATATATTTGTGAAATTCCTATGTGGCTATAATCTTGTGATCACCAACATTGATTGAACATAATGTTAACATTCGTAAGGAATAAGAAATAAACATCAACAACAACTAGAAGAAAACTTGACACATATGCATTCATAATCATTATGTAAAGCCTATGTACAATATTCACTAACGAATCTTATAGTTATATAACATTAAATTGCAAAAATGAACTATAAATTTATAATTGTGTAATATAGATTCACGAGGAAATTGTTTGAATTTGACCTACATGATGCTTACATGGAGGTCACCAAGTTACTTGAGTATACCAACCGTGGATGTGATCTTGAAATTGATATGAAGTTCACAAAGTCCTTCAATTTTTTGGTCTCGGAGACGTCACTTTATAGTGATTGAACAACGTGTGTTGCTATGTCACTATGTCTCAAAGTGCTTGTCCATGCAAGCAATTAGCATATGCCATCCAATTCCTTACTTGGCATAAGGGATCTAGCCCAATAGGTAGCTCCACTAAATACCAAATTTATTGTGGGCCAAACCATTCATCAACAACCCACATTAATTGTCCTAGAATCATTGGATGTCGTATGATATTTGGTGTTACATATGTGACTTTGTAATTAAACTGGCACACCAGATTCAATGCCACACTAAATCAAAATTTCAATACAACGAGTTCCTACATTTCTTCAAGTAAATTATACAACAAAATTTGTATCAATGTCATTATGTTTCTCGTATAAGGAGGGAGGAGGGGGGGAATTAGTGTTCCACTATAAAGAGTGGTTTAATAAAAGGTACAATCCTATTTAAAACATCAAAAATCTTAAGACAATCAGGATATTGGAAATAGAATTCAAAAATGATAGTAGTAAATATATTCCAATAATACTCATCAAATATACATAATATAGCACTACTTAATGACCTCTACAAAAATACCCCTTTATCGAATGTGGTGGTTCATACACGAACAAGAAAGCATGCCCCCCCCCCCGCCCCAAAGCATTTCCTCAACACATAGATTCATCACAAAGGTATATGAACGTGTGAAAAGAATAGCGCATATTATACTAAGGTAAGCAAGTGTTATTTGGTTACTTTGGCACCTATATTTAATTGGTGTGTGATTAGGTGAGGATCAAAGAACAAACACCACATAAACACATGTGTCCAAAGAGATTGGACCATGTTTTCAAGTTCTATTAAGTAATCCACACTCAACAGTGAGCACAATTGGGAGGACCTATGTATCTTGTTAAAGAATCAACAAACATGCACTTCCAATAACCCGATTTTCGATCCAAATTTTGTTGGTGCTTCGTCATAGATTTGCTAATGTAGTCCAATTTTTGTTGGGTACATCTAATCAGTAGAAGTTGGAGAACATGAAAAACGAGCCAAATGACACCCACATACATGCCGGGTCCTTTGTGAACATATTGCCTCTTTACCCATGTTGATTATCTTTGGTCAAAACTATATTGCATTAACTCATGCTATAAGTTTGTCGGTTCATTTGTATAGCAACTACAGTAAACACTCGATCATTGTATTTTCTTACTACAATAGTAACTATAATTAACATGGAATACTAATATATTGGAGTAGGACTCCCAATGTTGCACATATCCATGTAGCTACACTAAATAGTTGTAATGTTGTGGGACACAATAATTTTCTACAGCCCATGTTGATTCTCATATTGAGAATTAATGTGGGCCACAATAATTTTCCACCCATGCTAAATTTCTAGTAGAAGATTAGCACGGACCATATGAATTGTTTATTTCTAGAAAATTCATGCGGGTGATTATTTTATTTTGTGCTATTTATGTCTAATAACTAATATTCAAGGTGTTGGTCGGAAGTCTTCATGAAGACTTAGGGGAAGACCAGGGTCTCGGACCCCACGTTAATTCCACCTTGACCAAAAAATTGGTATGACCCACACTAATTAATTCCAATCTACCTTTCCACCCACACTAATAGGATTGTTTAGTGTACATACTTGGCATGCGGGTCACTAAAAGACTTCAAGTTGGGTGCCCACTTCCATAACATTATTCAGACCCATGCAGTGTTCTGTGGGACTGACAGTATTCCGGGGAATATTCCCGACATTTTCACATTTAGTCTTAATGTTATGTCCAAGTGTTGTACCAAGTAAGAAAAGAAAAGAAAAAAGAAAAGAAAAAGTAACGCCCGTAACTGTACCAAGTAACATAGAAGGTTTTTGAGCCGCTCATGTGTTAAGCAGACTGACAGTATTTGTGTCCATGGACTATGATATTTGAATCACCTTTTCAATTAAAAAATTTAACACCGTAGGCCAAGGACTGTCTGAGGTTTCCCAGAGTCTGCAGTGCTTTCTAAGTCTCATCAGTCCGTTAAATAAGCACCGTAAGCTTAAGGCCACTTCACACACGAGACTGAGAGCCCGGTACCATTACACTTCAAGCACTCTCATTGGTGGAACACGCGGAGCTGGTCCAAGTTCGCTTCACACTACGCTTGAGGGACCAACGGAGTATGTGAATGCAAGATGGATGTAAAGTCTACATGGATTCCTACATGGCATCGAACGAATCATGTTTCATGGTCATTTGGACTATTTTCAAAAACCACCTCTCGGAGGTATGCCTGACACAAAACTAGGAGACCGTGGCACTCCGAACGCTCACAACCGTTGATTTATTCTATTTTATCATGTGTGAGGACCCGCTTGAATAGAAATTCATTGAAATAGCATTTGGTTGAGAGCTTGGTCACATATGACTTCACACTACGCTTGAGGGTCCGTGACCACACTACATGATTTTGGAGGTGTCTTGGGATGGCCTTTACACACTTTCTTGTGGGCTCTCACAATTTCATGGTCACGGCTCTTGGCTCTTGTGTGAAGTGGCCCTAAGCACCGTAAACTCAGGGCCTCTTCACACCCAAGACTGAATGTCTGCGACCATTGCATTCTAGGATCTCTCATTGGTCGAAAAGGCCAAGACCGTCCAAGTTCACTTCACACTAGAAGGTGAAGGCCTAAGGGCCCGGAGATTTATCATGGATGAAAAGTCTACATAGGTTCCCACATAAAAAACAATGAATAATGTTTCATGTTTCCCGGAATTTGCTTTGAACCCACCTGCAAGAGGTATGCATCATGCAAATTCCGGTAAACCATGTCAGATTCAAAAGCCTTAGACAGTTGGTACTGCATTTGGATGAGAGAGAAGGACCCTCACAATTTCATGGTCACGGCCCTTGGCTCGTGTGTGAAGTGGCCCTTAATAAACCCCAAGGGGTTTGTCATGGAATTCAACACAAGATTCGACCAATTTTCCAGACACAATTGATGCTATGGATTTGATGCTTGACTCCAACTGTGGAATTCACTTCACTAATAAGTTGGTCATTATGCTTGCTATTGTAGTTGCCATGCCGCCGCTTTTGCAGCCCTTGGCTAATTTAATTTACTCACAAATGCAAAGAAAGAAGTGACACCTACAGCCGTGCAAATACTGCAATGAATGTCAGTATAAGTGTGAGAAGGAGAGGGCAACAGGAAAAAAGAAAAAGAGCTCTTGTCTACCTAGTACTAGAGCTAATGAGCGTTGTTTTCCAAATGTGACCAAGGGCCGCGAGGAAAATTGGTTTAGGGTTTCTCCTCGTGGTAATGGTCAATGGTTTGATGACCAAGAGAAGTCCACATCAAATTAAAAGCCTTTGTCATGGGACAAAATGTGAAGTGGACTTAGATTCTTAAGGGGGAAAAATGATCTAATTTAAAATTATATATGCTAGGAATAAAAATATAACCATGATATGGTCACCTTCATTTTATGTTGAGACAACTAATTTGTGTTTATTTGTTGCAAACAATCGGGTGACCACCAAACAATGTCCATTTTTGGACAAGTTGGATTCTTATATCACTTACTCACCCATTTTCTCACATTATCATTTCTATATTTGGTGACCTTGTGTAGAACGAGCAGGGCCACCAATGAGAAAATTTAGAGAGTGATGGTCATGGTCGTTGTTCACTATTGTAGTGCAAACAAATCTAAAGGTACGTAGCTGTGGTGTGGACACTTCCATAACCACAAAATGTATATTAGTGTTGGATCCTATCAACATCTTTCTCAACCAATCGACAATAATAAATGATAGTTGAGGTGTAAAAACACAAGAAGTCGAAGTGAAGAGTACCCTTCTCTACTGGCAGCAAGACCTAGCGTGAGGTGGGGGCGGCAAGCAATTGGATATTCGTAGCGTAGGGGCCCAATGGTCAAGTGCCATGTGGCAAAAGCTGCCCAAACAATACATGTTTGTGACCACCCCAAACCCAGTGAATAGTAGGCAAAATTGTTATTTTACTCCATAAATTAATGAATGTGCTTGGGTAGACTTGTCAGAGGCATGATATATATATATATACAATTTTTTGGTAGGAAAAGTCCTAAGGTGCTTGCCTTGAAATTGGCATGGTCTCGGCCATTTTCTGAAGTGTTTTCCATCACAAGCCCCTTGTGCATACATGCTCACATGGATCATTGCACAATAAATAAATTTTGAAGTTAATTCACGTGTAGAACCATATTTGGGGAACTTGCCTTTTGGAGTAACAACTGATGATTGTGAGGAAGCCATTCGAGTGGCCTGAATAAGGGGGGAGCCCTTCTTTTGGATGAAAGTGAGCTTCACTTATGATCCATCAACCTCCATGGTATTGGGCCGAGGGGTCACCAGTGCAAAACACTAGTATAGGTAGAGTAGACCAATATGAATGGAAGTCTTTTAGGCCCCGAACAAAGATGGGTGGAGGCATTTTATGGATTTTTTAATCATGGCCTCAAAGAAGGCCCAACAAAGTGGTTGGCGCTTAGGGGTTAAGTGGTCACATGTGTCCTCCCAACTATGTCAACTATTGAACCCAAAATGGTGTCTACGTTTCCAACACATAGGGCAATCTCATTATTACACGTGCTTTTTGGGTGTTTGTTGATATCTACAAGATTGGCCATATACCGCTCAAATATAGGCGTCTTACCAAGAAGAGTGGTTGCATAAGGCCCACAAAGTATTGCGATCCTTGACTAGCAATGCATGCTTGGATAGAGCGATTTATCACAATTTGGGGATACTACAAAGTCATTTTTTAATCTCTATAATCATATATGATAGAACACCTATAGTTGTCATTTAAAAAGTACCAAGCATTTAGTTATGGTTGTTGGAATTATTTATGTTTATTGGGCACCGGTAGCGTTTGATGTGAGACTCCCACACATCATGGTGTTTGTTATTTGGATATTATAGGAACTAATTTTGAGTATGTTGAATGAATACCCAACGTGTACATTAAATAGTCCTTTTAGTGTGGGTGGAAAATTAGCGTGGAAATAAGTAGCATATGCCATGCTAATTTCCTAGTGAAGGTGAAATTACCATGGGTTCAAGACCCCGGGTCTTCCCTTAAGCCTTCATGAAGACTTCCGACCAACATTGTACATCAAATAAAACAACCTCCTTACATTAAAAGTAGCACAAGAATAAATAATCACCCACACTATTTTCCTAGAAAAAGACAATCAGTGTGGTCCATGCTACAATAAATTCAATTGAAAACGAACGTGGCCCACATTAATTCTCATTATGAGAAGTGGTGTGGGATGTAGAATTTTTTTGTAGCCCACAATAATAGGACTATTCAGTGTAGTTGGGTTGCATGATCATAAGGCCCTCGTGCATCATTAGCCTCGATGTGTTGACTGTGTACATCTTTTTAATCAATGTCTAGGATTTCATATCGATTTTTGGTCAAATGCGAGAGTCGATTCTAGATTTGTTTTCTTTGATTCTTTTAGTTTATCATGCGTTCAAGTATGGTTGCGCAAGTCTTTGCTTACAATTCAATTTCCACATCACCTTTTGAAACGTTTGAACCAATCACACGATGACATATGCTACATCGTTGGGGCTAATCAACCTCCCCTCCCTATAGGGGATGTGATTGTCACTCAAGTCTAGTTAACTATTTACCCACATTAGAAGATACAACACACTCAATGTGACTTAATTATAGAACCTTATCCTCATGATGCACCTTTAATTATAAAAAATGACTTGAATTATGTACTTTTTGGACGACCGGTTCACCGGCTGGCTTTGTACCCTGCCAAATTGGGCAGGATTGCTATTAACGTAATGCTGAGATTGATGGCCGTTGGAAACATCACGTAGGTTATCCACCGCGACAACCAATTTGCAAAGGACCCAACAACAAGGGCCACTTCAAACACAAGACTGAAGGCCCGTGACCATTGCAATCTAAGAGCTCTCATTGGTCGAAAGGGTGGAGACCGTCCAAGTTCACTTCACACACGAAGGTGAAGGCCTAAAGGCCCAAACAAGACTTCATGGATGAAAAGTCTACGTGGAGTCCTACATGGCGGACTATGGATAAGGTTTCATGGTCTCCCAGGATTTGCGTCAGGTCCACCTCCAAGAGGTGGGCATGAAGCAAATTCCGGGAGACCATGATTTTTTTAATATTTTTTCCAGCAAGACAAATTTCAAGATAGATTGCAGGGCAAATTCCAAGATAGATTCCAAGATAAATTCTAGGACAAACAAACACCACCGATTAATTCTCTTAAATTGATAGAGTTTGAGACATATTATATTGAACCAAATCCTCCCCTCTTTTTCGCCAACAAAATATGCAATGGTCCTGCAACAGGGTCCATTCTCACGTCACACTATGCTTGAGGGCCCGTGACTACATAAAAAGGCTTTCCCAACACCCATGGTACGGCCTTTGGATGAGAGTCAAGGGTCCTCACCATTACAAGGTCACAGCTCTTGGCTCATGTGTGAAGTGGCCCTAAGACCCAAAGCAAGGGCCCGGGTCGCCAAAGAAAGGACCCGATGTGTGTATTAAAAGAAGAAGTATACTATTGCGCTTGTGTGGTTTGCGAATATACTGATAGGAGAAGCGAGATATTGATGATTCGGATGCATTTGATTTTCCAAGGCCACTTGGAGACTCCCGAATCGCCAACTTGACGAAATCCTTTCTGCATGGGAAACCTACCCAACGGCCAAAGACTCTCGAGGCACTAGGTGTAGATATGAGGAGATGAGATGAGAATAGTTCCCACAGTGGTAAGGGGAGTCGATCGATAGTCTAAATATAAAGAGAACCAAAGAATTTGGGGTGTAAGAGTTAGAATATATTAAGAACGCGCTTGACAAAATGGGATCCACTCTGCTTCGCCACGGCACTGTTTGGGCTCCTTTCACACACCCGAAACCCAATCAAACCCAAGACTCCGATGGAGTCCAATAGAGTGGCCTTGTTTTGAAAGGAGTGACTCCGAGGCTCTAACATTTTGACCAATGGAAAATTTAGTAGAAACACGGTAGGACTCTTGAGAGACTTATTAGGGCCACTTTACAACACGAGCCAAGTGCCGTGACCATGAGAGACCCAAAGAAGTCTTCAAAGGCTATCATCCCAAGACACCTCCAAAATTATGTTACAGTCTAACCTTGATAATGTCACACCGTCCGTTTCACCAAAAACTGTGATATAAACAAGGTGTGATATATTTGATAATGTCACATTTGGAAGATTTATGCATAATGTGATATTATCATGAAATAGGTAGAAAAACAAATAAAAATTATAATGTTCAAAAGAAAATAACAAAGATGGGGATTCAATGTTTTAAATATAAAATCAAATTCAAAAGCTTGAATAACAAAGATAGCACATCAATAATGTGTCATTGAGATCAGGTAAAGACCTCTCACTAGAGACAAAGAAGCTCCTAATGTCACATTGTTTTGTTGACATTGATGTTAAATGTGCAACACCAATTCTAATGAGCTTGTCATGGATTTTTTCCATTCCTAACAACTCCATAGTGTTGAAAATTTGAGAACCTTGACTAGCCATAAAATTCAAAACATCTTTAACAGATTTTTGTGCATCACTTAACTTCACTACCTTAGACTCGACATCATTGCTATCATCAATCAATGGGTCTACTTCTACGGGATCATGTGCCTCCTGGACATCTTGCACTAATTGTACAAGCTCCTCAGTAGAATACTCCACCTCAAAATCATCTTCACCTTCCATGTTTACGTACTCCAATGGAGAAAGCTTCTCTAGAGGCTTGCCTTGGACATCAAAGCCCAAATTCAATGTTGCCGACGTCATCCATAGAATTTGTTGTCCATCCGGCCTTTTTTCATCCATATTACTTGTTATTATCACACTTACACTACAAATTTTGGAAAAAAATAGTGACATTATCAAGGGTGATAGGGATAATAACGAGGGAGTTTTACACTAGAAAATTTGGTTTTGAAGTTTTGGGTGACAATATCAAGGTGTTCTATAAACAAGGGTGACATTATCGAGGTTATACTGTAGTGTGGTCACATGCCCTCAAGTGTATGTGACCGGACCCTCAACCGAATGCTATTTCATTGAATTTCTATTCATGTAGGGTTCTCACACATGATAAATATAATAAATCAATGGTTGTGAGATTTGGGAGTACCATGGTCTCCCGCTTTTGTGTTAGGCCTACCTTCAAGAGGTGGTTTTTGAAAAATAATCCAAGTGACCATGAAACATGATCCATTAGATGCCATGTAGGGATCCATGTAGATTTTACATCTGTCTTGCATTCACATACTTTGTCGGTCCCTCAAGCGTTGTGTGAAGCAAACTTGGACGCGCTGCTCCGCCTTTTCCACCAATGAGCGTGCTTGAAGTGCAATGGTCACGGGCCCTCAGTCTCGTGTGTGAAGTGGCCCCTAAGTATGGGAGCACCGTTGTGGTATCCCAGCTTGGCCACCAAAAGTTACGTTGTGGGTTTAGATTTTTGCTGTTGTAATCTTCCGGAAATGAAGAAAACCCAATTAACCCAATTATTCCGATAGCACACTTGGACAAAGGAAGGCGGAGGGGAATATGCCAGCATCATATGCTGGAGAGGGCGGTGGGTTCGTCGGTTGCACTACAAGTGTGGGCTCTTATTAGAAAGGATAAAAGGAAGTAAAAGTCGAGGCAAGTGGAGTCTTGGTCTTACTTGCCATGCCAGTCAGTGAGTTGAAGCGAGTTGGAGGAAGTCATAACACAAGGCAACAACCACAAATTAATGACTCGGGAATTTATTGTTGGATGAGGGTCACCATGGCCCTGGCTAGGTCACATCTTCATTCGGCTGGGCCCCGCCCCTCCCACGCCTTCTTCACTGCCCGGTCTTCTTGCCCGCACCTGCGTGAGAATTTTCCCCCGTTGGGAACCAATGTGCCAATACCCAGTCAAAATTACAAATATTCAAGTTGCCATCACTTTCTTTATTCCCAAGTTAATTGATGGAGTTCCTTCACATGCCAAAGGAGCTTAATGACTTAAGTGACCGGGTATTGTCACATTGGTTCCCAACAGGGAAGAGTTCCCACACAAGTGCGGCCATGAAAACCGGGTAGTGAAGGAGGCGTGGGAGGGGCAGGGCCCATCCGAATGAACTTGTGATCTAGCCCGGGGCGTCACCATGTTGACATCACTTTCATTATTCTCAAGTTAATTGATGGAGTTCCTTCACATGCCAAAGGAGCTTAATGGCTTAAGTGACCGGGTGTTGTCACATTGGTTCCCAACGGGGAAGAGTTGTCACGCATGTGCGGGTAAGAAGACCGGACAATGAAGGAGACATGGGAGGGATGGGGCCCAGCCAAATGAACTTGTGATCTAGCTTGGGGCGTCACCATGTTGACATCACTTTCATTATTCTCAAGTTAATTGATGGAGTTCCTTCACATGCCAAAGGAGCTTAATGGCTTAAGTGACCGGGTGTTGTCACATTGGTTCCCAACGGGGAAGAGTTGTCACGCATGTGCGGGTAGGAAGACCGGACAATGAAGGAGACATGGGAGGGATGGGGCCCAGCCAAATGAACTTGTGATCTAGCTTGGGGCGTCACCATGTTGACATCACTTTCATTATTCCCAAGTTAATTGATGGAGTTCCTTCACATGCCAAAGGAGCTTAATGGCTTAAGTGATCGGGTGTTGTCGCATTGGTTCCCAATGGGGAAGAGTTCCCACGCAGGTGCGGGCAAGAAGACCGGGTAGCAAAGGAGGCGTGGGGCCCAGCCAAATGAAGATGTGATCTAGCCCGGGGCGTCACCATGTGCCTTTGTATGTTTGTTTTTGTTTGTTAGTTGGACACCCCTCATGAAAAATGGGGGATGTACTTACCCGAATTATAAGTTTCATCACCTGAGGTACGTTGTTGTTGCAGCAGCAGGCACCCAAGTGAAAGAAAGCCAGCCTGTGTGAGTCACATGGGTAAAGATTGCAAGGAGCCTGGTGAACAGCAAGTGCCCATCTGACACGTACCTGCCACAGACTTACAGCTCCTCCCGGCCTTGTGAGAGGGGGGCCTAATTCGGTTACTTATCTTAATCAGGCATGTATATTGGAGTGTTGAGGTGGGTGTTTAGCTGCCGATGGACGAACGGACACCATAAAGACATGTTTTCAAAAGAGGTTGGATTGCGTGCTTAACATCAACTAACCATTCTAAGGTTCACCAACAGTCAACAAAACCGGGGGACTTTTGTGGCCTTCTTTTAGCTCATTGTCAGTGGACTTTGACAATTTATGACAATTCAAGATTAGTTTCAAAGCTTGATGGGGTTGTTTCTCGCTCCTTCATATGCGTTTGCGGATGCATACAAATTTCAGCGTCGCATATGTGCGTAGTATAACGTAGCACTCAACAAAATTTAAGGCCCGTCTACTTTCCTTACTTGCTATGTCATAACTTTCAAGAATACTCACCTCGAGTTACACTTTCATGAGTTAGGTGCACCCTACTACTACATAGTACCTCGTGGGTGCCACTGAGGGAGGAAGCTTATGGTGGTAAATTAGAAGGAGGTTGCCACATTGACACTCTTTGTTCCTTAAATTCGGTGGATCATTTTAAGCAAGCTAGATCTTGAGGATCGGACCATGACCCAACTTTCTAGAAAAGGTGTGGTAAGGGTGAGTTTCCATGTAGATTGCTCGCCCACAAGATTTTAGATAATAATGGGTTGGAGGTGTTCGCATATAGTTAAGGACAAGCTGCCATCCAACCATGTTCTGGTGGTCTACTAGTATGTGGAGGGCCATGGACACATGCCTCTATACTTCCATGCACCCACAAAAGACTCTTTTAACCTACAAGTGCCGGTCATTGAAGGATTAAGGTTGGTTGAAGACTCAAGAGAACCAATGTTGGTCTAGAACTCCATCCTTGCTAATGGGGAGGAGGAGGTTAGTAGGTGGGGCCGGATTTGAAAAGATGGGAAGTACACTAAATATGATATTTAGTGTCATATGGTATTTAGTGTGACTGTGGTAACTTTTCGGATGACATTTTCTATGAATAGGTGAACAAACACTCTCATGGATAATAGATGAGTCCATCCATTGGCCAAAACCCTACCTTCTCTTGTCAGCAACTTGTGATGAAATGTTGTCACAGATGTTTGAGATTTGGATGAAAAATCACTTGGTAAGTGACAGTAATTGCAATACTGTAAATCTATAATCCCCCAAATTTTTTACAAGGAATGACAAATAACGTTGGGTTAATATTTAGTGTTGGTGACACTATACTGCGGTTTACAATTAGTATTGAGCAAGACAATTAGAATTTGTGACACTAAATATCATATTTAGTGTCGCTAGTGGCACAAACGTACCCTACCCCCACCAGATTCCCTCTACATTTGAGCTGGTGGGCGAGCAGACTACATGGACTCTCACCCTAAGAACTCAGAATCACTAGAGTAGGAATATGGAATCCCTCCAAAATGTCTGCTTGGCGCATCAAGGTTGGAGGTTCTACAAAATCCAAGAAGTCTAGAGTTACAGCAAGTTAAGTTACATGATATTCACCCACTTGGAGAGGGTGACCTAACCTATGCGGAACCTGACAAAAAAGCATGCTATCCATGGTGAAGGACAAGGTGAGTCAGTAAAAGATTTTCTCAAACCTTTGAAGATCTAAGAAGGTCTATTACTATGTGTGAATTTTGAGTACACATGTTGAGTCATGTAGTTGATGTCTAGGGTACATGTTTCTGTCTCTAGCCTCAGCCCAGCCAGTCACAAGGATGCAAATAAGACAGCCACAACCCTATATTTGGAGACATGGGCAAGAGCCAAAGGACAGTGAGAGACTTATCCGCAACTCAGTATTGCCGACTGCATGGATCAAATATAATTCCTCTTCTCATCCTGCCCAACAGACAGTTCACAGAGTGCAACAATCAAAGTGTACTGCCATTCAAGTTTTGCAAGGAAGTCCTTTGCTTCAAGTGGTGGGTGTGGTTGGTGGCAGCTCATCAAGGTTCTCAAGTTTCAGGAGTAACCGAAATCCACAATCTACCCAAGTTGTTTTTTTATGGGGTTGAAGAAAGTATTCAGATGTTGAACGGAATCAAGGTCACTATGGTATTCTGGTGGTAATCCATGCCACAAGCCCCAACGGCCAGATGCAAGACAGTTTCCAGATTGAAGAATATCTGCAGATTTTTTTGGTCAAAGGATGTGAAAGATGCAAACAATTACACCTCTCTAGCTCCCAAACCAAAGTGATGCAGCACAATGATTCGCGAATTGAGAGTCAGGAAGTTCAACATCCAACCACCTGAATATAAAAATCAATAATAAAAGGCTGCCACTGAGCTTCCGAGCTTCAGTTGCACAGGACCATGACCACTAATAATTTTGCCAGTAATGGGCAAGTACCTGACAGATGATTGAAGGCCCAAGGTCCTCAGAAAAAGGGAACATAGGAGGATGAAACCCAGAGGATTGCCTGCTTGATTGGTTTCAGTCCATCCCAAATTAAAGTCTGCTTTGGTACAAATGCGCTATTAAATGGGTCTACTGAACATAAGAAGCATATATCCTAACCTGTACTTCTTGAGATAAGGACCTGAACGTGCACCAAACTAGGAGTCGGTCATATAGTGGCCAGTCTCACAAATCAAGGTGGCACCTTCTCACAAACCAAAGTTACACTGTTGAACAAACTCCTGATCATAATCTACATACTTGGTCCAGAAGTCTCGGTATTGGTTCATGGCAAGGTCTAGCCACGGTTTCATGTTTCCATTGTAGTGGATGACTGCTGCATGCTTGATTTTGTCCAGACTGATATTTGGGTTGTAGCCCAACCCTAGTACATGCCATGACTTGTCAAGTGGCTTTGTGGTCTTGTAGAAAGTGATCAATCCTGGCGGTAATGTGCCAAGCTTCCACAATTCTCGATTCTCATTCTGTGCAGATCATCCACACATACACAAACCCGCAGATCAATACTCATGAAGTGCAAGCCCCATGAAAAACACTCATACAGAAAACCTCTCTGTAGATTCGAAGATTGATCCAGCTGCAACTGGACTCTGGAAATCTTTCAATAACACTATTAATCTACACACTATAATACATGAACAAATCTATGCACATGCGAAATGCTCAGAACATTTCCTATGGAAGACATTGCAGAATTATATCAAGCTAGTGATTAGAAATATCCGACCATGGCAATACTGCAAGCACATATTTCCACGGAGTCCCATCTTCACTAGCGACCCGTAGTGGAAGGACATTTGTGGTGGAAGTCAACTATGTGCTTTCACTCTTAAAAGAACATGGCAATGCATTTATCTTAGCAATTTCTGCCGTATAGATGCAAAAAAATAAGAAAAAAGAGCCAAAAGCAACCTATGAAATTCTGGGTTATCCTACTCGTGCTCTAGTTTTGTGCCAAACGTTATCAGGAAATAAGAAAAAGCCTTTGCTGAAAGGGCTGCCAATAGTGTTGTCGTTAGGACTTCATGAATCCTCCCACTATTAAGGGTGCAGAAAGTTTTCTGAGCATTTGGTATCACAAAAATGTGCAGAGGGCATTGAAGTCCTTCACCATCTATTAAACCCCAACTGCATGCGTACTCAACAGGGAGGCCAAGGCCAAGGAATGTACCAAGCTCTGCCAGTGATGGTACTCTTCTGTGCTTTTCTCTCTCCGCCAAGCATCTAGATCAAAGAAGTTCATACCATAGGCCCATGCACAGGCCTTTGGGTTGATCTTTGATTTGATGAGAGGATGTGAAAAGTTCATGTATTGCTCATATCTGTGGAAAGATCCAAAGCAGGTCTCAACAGCTCCATTCACCTTGCCATCCATGTCAATATTCCAAAGTTTTGTTAAGTCCTTTTGAACCACAACGTCATCATCCAGGAAAAGAATCTTGTGTAATTTCGGATACATCTCTGGCAGATAGAACCGGAGATGATTCAGCATCGACAGATACTTTGGGTTCCGGAACTTCATATTTGGAGAGTCTTTGGTGGCATTCTCCATCTTGTTTTCAAAGTAAAATCGTTGTAAATTGGCAGACTCCAACTGGCGCAGCACTGGAACATAAGATGAGTTCAAGAACTTGTAATCTTCGACAGCTTTCACATCAATTTTTGCCTCTCCAGGTGGACGCAATTTGAACCACGTTTGCATTGCCCCCAAATTCATCTTATCTGTAACCACATGAAGAACCTGCTTTTCTGGATGCTTGCAATTCTGTATCAATGACCTTACAACCACTGATGCCGCCACCACATTGTCTGAGAAGATTGCATAGTGGTAGTATTTTGGATCCTCCAGCTCCGGGGCCGTCACCTTCTCCACATACTTCTCTGGATGGGCAATGCGTTCAGCCATAAGCCTCATCGAGAGGCAGTGCAAGCTCTTGGGAATAGATTTCGCAGCTATGAGACTTGAAAACTGGCCAGATTTCTTTGCCTTTACCAATTCGTCATTTGTGGCAAAGATAGTATCCTTCAACTTTTGTATCTTGAGCTGATTATCAAATAACTCTTTTGCATCGTTAATGACTTGTCTCGTCACTTTCATACGATCTCGCACTTCCTTCTCCAGGGCCTTCACATTCTCCTCATCCACCGGCCCGTTTTCCAACATTGCCCTATTCTCAGGCCGGTCTAACAACTCAGTATAGTTCCTACTTTGTTCACCAAAGGTGCGAACCTCCTTCATCATGTCCAGTTTCGCCTTACGTGCAAAAGCGGCGTATGCATTCACCACCACAATCTGGTCCTTCACTTGCTTTATTACCGCCTCTGCCTTTGCACGCCATGGATCTGACCTCAGAGCCAAGAATGTCCGAGCCATGTACGCGTGCACTTGATTCCCTGATGCTATAGATGCTCTCTCTAATCCCACCTGATCACATATTGCAATTCAGTAGATTGCTCATTCATCAAACTCAACAACAATATTACTAATTACAGTTTATCATTGTGCAGAACTTTGGGAAAGGAAATGCATTAGAGTGCTTCCAAGAGTCCATTCAGCGTACAAGACCCAATTAGAGCAGTATGTAAAAGCGGAAGGAAATGCCAATGTTGGTCCAGTAAAGAATTATCACAATATAATTATTGAGGACCTTTACAGCAGCCATTATTGCGTGCCATGAAAAGCTGTTACGGCAGACACAGACTTCTGCACTGGCGATATATCCATGACAAAATGAGCACCACAGGCAGCGAAATCCAATCCCCGGTTCTTCCAACCTTAACCCCGAAATCGACGAAAGCTGGCTCTCCGCAGTACGAAGAATACCTCCATCACTTACAACTTCGGTCCATATATGTAGTCGACAAAATCCGACCAACTAGCCATGGCAAAAGACAATCGAGTTTCTCATGTGCCCCTTCAAACCCACTCCCTTACCTGACTCAGAACGATAATAACAGCGTCCCATATTCACCCTCCGTTCCTCTTACTCTCGCCCTACCTTCCTTTCCTCTCTCTCTCTCTCTCTCTCTCTCTCTCTCTCTCTCTCTCTGTTGATCCACCAGTGCTCCACATTCGGATTTCCAACCCCATCCATCACCCGCAACTGCTTACCTGCAGCTACCATGACACCCTCTGCACTACCTTCTCTGCTACATCATACAAGCATGTAAAATTTCCCTGATAAACTCCACACATCCACGGCTGTAGTCGAGAAATCCGACCAACTAGCCATGGCAAAAGACAATTCCTTATGTGCCCCTTGAAACCCACTCCCTTTCTGGACCTAGAACGTTAATAACTACGTCGTACATTCATTCTTAGTTCCTCTAACTCTCGCCCTACCTTCGTTTCCTCTCTCTCTCTCAAGCCATCAATCGTCCACATTCGGATTCCCAGCCCCAGTCATCACCAACTACTGCGACGACAACTTACCTGCAGCTACCATGACCGTGTTTCCCCTGCATTGCCTTCTCTCCTCACATCGTACAGGAGGAAATCGACGAATGCTAACCCTCCGCAGCATGATGAATACCTCCATCACTTGCAACTTAGGTTCGCATATCCATGGCCGTAGTCGACAAAATCCCACCAACTAGCGATGGCAAAAGACAATCGAGTTTCTTGTGTGCCCCTTGAAACCCATTCCCTTCACACCTCTCTCTCTCTCTCTCTCTCTCTCTCTTCAAATTCCTCCACATTCGTATCCCCAACCCCAGCCATCACTAACGACTGCAGCTACACCTTACCTGCAGCTACCATGAGCATGTCCATGTTTCCCCTGCATTTCCTTCTCTGCTGGCATCATACAGCATGTAGATATCATCTGAAAAACTAGAAATGATATTCGCATGGGTACGTGTCACGAGCAAGTGAGGGAGAGTAGGTGAGGAGAGAGACGGAGAGAAAGAAGAGATAGCGAGAGAGCATGAGCTGACCGGAACGGAAACGGAGTTGCTATCCTCGTACAACTTCAGCATTGTAGAGACCACCAGAAATGCAAGCAATGCAGGGAAAAATCCTTTCGATATCAGGAGGCGTAGTCTTGTGCCACGACCCCCCCCTCCCGGACCTCCCCGGACCGCCATGGCTGTCCGTTCGTCTGCCCTGCCTCCTCCCTCACTCGTTTCGGACTCTTACACCATCACCCGCAATTCGTTGGAACCCTCTCGCTCACACGCGCAATAAGACATCATGATTCTTTTTCTTCATGTCTACCATCCCGTGAGAAATCTGCTGCAACAACATCACCAGGAGCAGCGTTGTCGGCCCACGCCTGCCCCGTGCTGCCTCCCTCCGCCATAGCCACGACGTCCTGCTGCGAGGCAGGGACGCATCGCCTGTGTGTTCCCTTGGCGTTCTCTTTGAGTACCCATGAGGTTCCCAGCGTTCCTTCTCCTCGTTCAGTCGTCCTGCGCTTCCCACACTGGATTCCGTAAAATCAGCGATTAAGTTATGGTAGGCCTGTGTACGTTCAATTCATAGCATGCCCACGCTTACTGGTGTGGGCGACCAGCCAACAGCTCCTGTCAGCAGAGGCCACTTTTAGAGTTGGTTTTGCCAATGACAGCCACTAAATGTAACCAGTGTTGGTAGGAACCATTCATTGGTGCCCTGCATCAATAAGGGCCACTTCACACACAAGACTGAGGGCCCGTGTCCATTGCAATCTAAGAGCTCTCTCATTGGTCGAAAGGGCGGAGACCGTCCAAGTTCACTTCACACACGAAGGTGAAGGCCTAAAGGCCCAGACAAGACTTCATGAATGAAAACTCTACATGGTGTCCTACATGGCGGACTATGGATAAGGTTTCATGGTCTCCCGGAATTTTCGTTAGGCCCATCTCCAAGAGGTGGGCTTGACGCAAATTCCGGGAGACCATGACTTTCTTTAATATTTTTTCCAACATGACATATTTCATGACAAATTGCATGGCATATTCCATAAAAAAATTCCCTGACAGAATTACTTGGTGGTGTTTGTATATACCATTTTCCCACCTTCCACCGGAGTTGTAATTATAACTAGGCATGGCCGAATTATTCGTTCATATGATTTGACGTTGGCATAACATTGCTCGACATAGGCTCATCTACGTGTTTCTTCTTTTTAATATGCAGAGCTAGCACATAACATAGCCTAACATGGTTGACCCTACCCTCACCGTGGAGGCTATTCAACTTTTGTTAGTAAAATTTGAACTCATGAGTAAGAAGTTATTACATTGTGTAATTCCAAATAGTAAGTGACACTAAATACCATCAACGATGTAGTTGTATCACCGTGCATCTTAGGTCGGACATTGTGCAATAGTGCACAATGGTTGTAGAGTTCACAACACGGTTTATATGGAATACCACCTTTGGAGGACCGCTTAGGTGCACAACACACAATTCCTCAGATGTTCGGGTCCCAAATTACATCTTTGCTCTTATGAGTAATGTTCACGGGCTTTTCATTTATCTTTTATGCCCTATAACCAATTCATCCATGTTCATCTATGTCCCCATTGTTTGCACCCTTAACCCTCGAGGGCATCCATCTATGTTTTGTGGCCCACCCGATGATTTGTATGTCAAACACATAAAAGTATTATGATCAGTTTTCACTTCGTCCATGAGATTGAGACTATATTGAACATGAGTGCAACAAATCTGTTATGAAAATGCAATTATGTCTTACATAGATGTGTTTTGTGTTTGAATCAAGGTCATTCATACAATCCTATATTCTCGTGCCATGGCTCTAGACCAAAATTTTGTTGTTTATTTGCCTTAGAGAGAGAGAGAGAGAGTTGATATTTGAAGGTTATTATGGAGTATGAGTGCACACCGCCACACACTCCTGCAATGAAGACAATGAGGGGTGAAACATTCCAACTAAGCGTATATGTTTGCAGAGCGACTGTGATAATTATTTAAGGATGATTTTTTGAGGAGGACTGTGTGGTCAAGCTTAGGGTTTGGTCATTCAATGAGTTGAATTATGAAGTTGGGCCTAATCTTGGTAGATGGATATCTTGGAAGGCAATTGAGATGAACATCAACAACATTTGGGAAGGCAAATACAAGGCTAAGTTAATCTAGAATGTTGTTGCCATAAGGATTTCTCTTGAATATGCTAATATTCAACAATGGAAACAATGTTTTGTTTTGGTGTGAAAAGAGAAGTTGTTAGATCCTTTAGTTTAGTTTTTTATTTTTATTTTTTATTTTTTATTTTTAATGCATGTGTACTTTGGAGGCATTTAGTGATGAAGTTGATACTTATGCTTTGAGGATGAGGCGACATGGAGTTGTTGCATATGAGCTTATCTCTCATCTATCGATGTTATAAACCTATCAAGTATTGGTTTGTGGATAAATCATTTCAAATGTGGCATGTTGGATTATTTTGGAGTGTCTAAGAATAAATATGGCATTGAAAAATGTTTAATATATCCTATGATCTACATATAATTTATGGACATTTTTGGTGGATGAACAAGAGTTTACGATCATATGCAACAATCCCCTCTTGCCATAAGATGCAATTGCATATTAGTTTTGTAGATGTTGCAGAGGTCACAACATGGGTTGAGAAAGGTGGTAGAGAATTTGTCAAGGTTTATGTGATTTTCCATTGATTGTGCACATGGCATTTTGAAAATCATGATGATTTGGACATTGGTGATGATTTTTCCTTCTCAAATGTAAAATTCTATTAAGTATGTGGTCGAGGCGGAGGTTTCCAGTTCACTTGATGATACAAGGATGCTTGATTTGCAGGTTGACAACGAAGACTTCTTGTGCTTTTATTAATGTCAAGGTGCCGATTGGGCCTGTCAACAATAAGGAGTGGATCACATAAACAATTTTATTAATAAAAGTTTATATTATGTGATATTAGTCAACTAGTTTGGACTCATGTTGTCCCAACATGCTGCACCCGTGCACACAAATTAATGTCCTAGACCATCCCCTAACCGTCCAACATGCTGTTTCAAAATGACAACTGGTTTTTCAAAACTTTTTGAACGGTGATTGCATTTTTACCCACCCACTCTTGCCGAATGTTGCCAAGTTGTGTATATGACAATGTTTGTTTATTGACAAGATGTGAGGAAGTTTCTAAGAATAAGTATTGCAATCTAAGAATAGTGGTCCAAAATGGTACTGTAGTGTAAACGACACCTCAACCTTGGGCTAACCTGAAATCCAGAAGTACATAGCTTAGTGGAAGGATAATTTCAAAAGCACAGCTGTCCAAGTGATTTCTGGGCTAAGTTCACAACCGCTCTGCCACTTCACTATCGTCATCATTCATCTACATACTTGGATGACGAGTAACATCATCCATCCCACCGCTCCTGTCGAGTGCCACTTCCAGGTTACCTCCATTCAAACGGCCCAGCTCCGAATCGGCGGGAAACCTCTTTCCATCAAATGTACCGACCGAGAACATTCTAGGACCTGCAATCTACTAAGGTGCCGTGATTGCAATTTTCCTCGGTGTCGACGGTGACTTCCTCCTGTGCTGAAATTAGGGCTCCAGATCGAGGGAGAGAGAGAGAGAGAACGCGATTGATTTTGATAGTCGGGGTATGAAGGAATTTGGTGCAAGTACTGTACAATTTGCACTTTGTAGTCACGCAGGATTATACAGGCTCATTTGGCGCGAGTTTTGCGAGCAGATTGGTGCTCTAGGTCAAGGAATTTGCACTTTCGTTTCTACGAAGCAGGTGCGAAGCTCGTTCTTCAATCTGCTAAGGCTCAGGGATTTTTTTTTCGGCTTAGGTGATTGTCTTCGAGCTTGCATCCGGTCGAGGCCTCTCTGATTGAGAGGAATTTGAGTCTCTACGGTGCTATAGATTTCTATCACCTACACAAGTGAGCGTGCGGAGTTGATGATTTGAGGCTTACGGGAGATTTGGAGCCTGGAGAGCAGATTGATGCTGTAGGTGAAGGAATTTGCAATATAATTTCTTTGGAGCAGGTGGGAAGCTCGTTCTTCAATGTGCGCAGGCTGAGGGAATTGTTTTATGGCTTAGTGATTGTATTTGAACTTACATCCGGTCGACTACTCTGCGATTGCGAGGAATTTGAGACCTTATACGGTGCTCTAGATTTCTATTACCTACACAAGTGAGCGTGCAGGGCTGATGGATTGACGTTTAAGGGAGATTGGCAGCCTGGAGAGCAGATTGATGCTCTACGTAAAGGAAGTTGCAATATAATTTCTGTGGAGCAGGTGGGAAGCTTGTTCAATGTGCGCAGGCATGGGGAATCGGTTTATGGCTTTGTGATTGTCGTTGAGCTCGCATCCGGTCGACGACTTTCCGATTGAGAGGAATTTGAGTCTTCAGACGGTGCTCCAGGTTTTCTTTTACTTACACAAATGAGCATGCAGAGTTGATGAATGGAGGTGGAGGACGAAGGGGGGTCATGGGGAAGGGTAGTGGAATGTCGGACGACTCCGATGACGACTTTGAACCTCTCACCATCCGACGCTCTCAAGTTCGTCTAAGCTCCAGCTTCTGTTCCCAATCAGTCACTCACATTGTACAATTAAGATTCCCATGCATCTCTAACGATAAGTAATGCGCCCTGCTCAAATGAGGCTCTCTGAATTCCCATGGTTTCTGAAAGTCCAGGATGTCAAGCTGGTGCAATCTGCTCACAATTGACACTTGATTCGCTTAAGAATGGTTGTTAATAAATGTAGTGAAAATTTGGGATTGCACCTTTCAAACGGCTAAGGTTAATTTGGAACAAAGATTGCGAGACTGCCTCAGATTGCGAACATGGCGGTGATAATAAATTGGAAGTCCTTGATGTCGCGTATCATTCATCACTGGAGATGTTCCGTGGGCCAATTTGAACATGACCAAGGTCCAGAGTTTTATTAGTTGTTCTCTTGCATTCTCTTGCTGAGCTGTCCTAACTCGCAAAGAGAATCAGCATTCTTTATCCCACGGGAAAGATACTAGACAACCTTCACCTAGAGCACTTTCTTAACTATGAATGCGAAGCGTACTTGCAGCAACCCCAATGCAAAGCCAGTGGCTAAGTGCACCTCAAATCATAGGCTGGCTATTGAACCTAACCGGTGGCTGATTATCTCCATGTAGTTGGAAATGAGTCACACTTTGTGTTGGAATGTCCCTATTGCAACTCCATTAGAGATATGTTTCCTTATTTCATAATATAGCACCACATAGTCTGAAGGCTTTCTACGAACTGGATCATCAAGTTGAAATTAGTTGTTTTATCAGAGATCTACTGCACTTCGTTACTTTAAGGATTTAGCCTTTTTGACCCCACCTTCATGTTATTGTAGTCCCACAAGTCTTTTGGCTTCCTGGAATATAAAATCAATTTCATTCATTTCATTTTTCAACAGGGGGTCCAGATTCAACGTTGGTGTGATTGCAAACCATGTCTTGTCCTCTTCCATACATCCTCTCTGTTTCCTAAGAAGTTCTCTTGCAATCATGTTCATGCAACAGGTTAGGCCTGGCAAACGCAAGGCATCAGGCGGGGTGCATCTCGAAGATTTAGACCCCAAGAGCGCTCCTAACATAACACCTCCAGTGAAGAGCTCGCCCTATTTTAGTACTCCCAATACTGTCCCAATCCAGTCACGGGCCGAATGGAAACTTCGGAAGGCTTCCTTGCCGTCAACTTCTATTGGGCTTACGCAGAGGCTAGTCACCGACAAGTTTATATCTGGGTACTCATCTCTACAGAGCGAAGATACAAACATAAATACATGTGTTGCAACAGGGTCCGAGAAGGGAACACAATTCAAAGGTTATGATTCAACAATTGACAATGACACTTTACTATCATGCATGCTAAGGACTCCAGATGTTCCGAGGGTAGAGACGAAGAACATTCACTCAGTGATCACCACATCTGTGGCCTTTCCCCAGGCAACTCCAGATGTGGGAAAGTTGCACTCTGGAGTGAAGTCTGGTATTCCTGGGTCATCCCCAGCCAACCCCCTTCGAATTGACGGGCTTATTGATGAAGATGATACAGTCATTTCCTCTTTGAAGCGCAGGTTTGATGCAGAGGTACCCAAAATAGAGACATTCGAAGATGTCACCATGGCAGCAATGGCAGATGATTGCTTTGATATTCTGGGAAGCAATTATATGTCGCCGAGTCCTCACGATGTTATTGAAGGACCAGTTCAATTGCTGGGAGCCCCCGTCACAATTGGCTTCAACCCGAAGGTGCTGCGGAAAGCTGTAGATAGAGATTCGGACGATGTAGTGGTTACAAGCTCTAGATCGGGAAAGGACTCACAATATGGGGTCAGCCTAGAAAGACATGGCCATGATTCTACGTACACTAGAAGCAAATCCTTAGTGAGGGATGTTAAGAACAGCACAGAAACGAGTACAATTGCTGGTGGCGGCTCAGTTGACCCGGCACCAGGCACGAAGTCACAGATTGCTAGGACGAGTTCAAAAAAGCAAAAATCAAACTTCTCAAGGGCTATGGATGCGGAGGTGAGTGTGACTGATGAGATTGACGAGGAGAATCTTTGGGAAGAGGAATTTGTGTTATTTGCAAACAGAAAGCCAAAGGGATTGTCAGTCAATATTCTTCAACCAGGACAACCGAACGTGATAGCCGCTTTGGAGGCACTAAAAGCGGTCGCCTCCAAGGGACAAATCCTACACATTGAGAAACTTCCAGCTAGGTACCGGAGATATCTTTGTGGTTTTCGTAACGTGTTGTCCTTGATTATTTGAAGTACTTATTAGTGCCCTTTGAAATTAAGACATTTCCGTGGACCGTCCCTTGTGTAGACCAGCTGCTTACTCTGATCGGGATTTCAAGCTACCCAAAAAGCTTCAGAAGGCTGTTCAGACAAGGTAACTGATTGTTTATGAAATTTAGGCATGGTCCTTTACTCATAGTTCTTCAAGTCTGAGACCCCACCTAATATTTTAGTGCTCTGTTCATCCTTTCCGCTTGGTTGGAATCAGGTGATAACCTTCCTTGAAGTGGGTGGCAAAGACAGCGAATTTTGTTTGACATAGTGATTGATATATTTGTGCTTTTGCTTGAAGATGACGTGTTGTTGACATTAAATATTTTTATCAGGGGCATCAAGAAGTTCTACTCACACCAGGCTGAAGCAATGGATGCAGTTTTCAATGGTTCAAGTATTGTTGCAGCAACACCTACAGCTTCAGGGAAAAGCATGACTTACTTCATACCGGTATGTTGTTCATACATGCTGGCCACAGTGCACTGACCCTTAAAGCGATTTTCTCATGAGCAAAGGGGTGTATTTATGTGTTTAATGTCTGGCAGGTTCTGGATTCTTTGATGAAGGTCCCCAAGTCAAGAGCTCTTTTCATCTTTCCCGTTAAGGTACCTAAATTCTTGCATGCATTCTGGACTGCCATGTTAGACTATCCTTTGGTATTTCTAGGTGGTCAATTATATTTGAATGCTTTTTTCAGATGGTCAACTACACCATTGTCTTCAGTAAACTAATCTAAGTTATATGTTTTGTTTCCAGAGTGCTATTGAAAACTTTGATAGTAATTTCTGACCTTTGTGCAGGCCTTGGCCAGAGATCAACTGAAAACCTTAGGTGAGTAGTGAACTATCCACCAATCATGTGTGTTCAGCAAAAAATCCTGATTAGTTAGTTGGAAGCCCATCCACCTTTGTTCTTAGTATACTTGCCATGTCCATTGCCCATCTTTTGGTGCGAGTTCTACTTAATCACTTTGTAAATGTATTTGTTACATAAAAAGTGATGTGGATTCTGTGGATGACAGCTGACTTGGCATCAGAGGTGAAAAAAGGTTCCCATTGCTTCTGGTAAAGTTTTGATTACACTAATTCATTGCAATTTTGAGTTGAATTTCATCAATTCAATGCATATGGTTGTTCACAAACCTAGGAGTGCACCTGTGTATGTGGTCGATAATTGACGTGTCATTATTTTGCAGCTATGATGGGGATACTGACAAAGATCAGAAATCACAGATACGGAAAACTGGCAAGGTCAGTAATTCTATTCACAAGCTTTTCCACCTGTTTGTCTGGTTTTTTCTAAAAACAATGATCATGCTAAAACTATCAGTGTATGTTTTGATTCAATGCTGTGATAATATTTTACTGATGGAGTTGGGCTCATGATAGTCCTAAGCAGCTTTCTGAACTATTTGCAGATCATAATAACTAACCCTGACATGCTACACACTGGAGTTCTTCCAAACCACAAGGTGAGCACAACTGCAGAAAAACTGTTGTAGTCAGTTATTCATCTGCAATGGATCTCTCTTTAGTTTGATGCATATCATATCAATAGAAAATTAATGTGTGATGTGCTAGGAGCCCTTGATCTGTTTTAAGAGGCTTTGGAGCCCCTTTTTAAGTACTTGGAAGATTGTCAAGGCCTGTGGCCATTTTGGATATTGAGACATACAACGTTAAGAGTTTGTACTGCAGAAATAATGAAGGCTCAAAAGCAAGAGTCTGCACTGCTTGGGACATATTTATGTGATAAAAGGTTTGTGTACTATTGTGTATTTTCCAGCTGTGGGAGCAATTCTTCTCAAATCTGAAGTTTGTGGTGATTGATGAGGCCCACACTTACCGAGGCGTGTTTGGAAGCCACGTTGTGAGCTACTACACCTTTCTTGGCAGCACAGTGAGGTTACTCAAAATGGCTGTTGTCTATCATAGTATCTTGTAATTTATGTTGGACATTCCACTAGTGACTTACATCTATTGACGTCTTTAATATCTTGGAAAGGTGCAAGTATCTTCCTCTGATTAGTTTTGTAAATAACGGATTCTATATGACCTGCCAGGGCTGCATATTACGCCGGCTTCTGAGAATTGCTCGCCATTATGGGTCGGAGCCCATGTTCATATGTTGCTCAGCTACAATTGGGAACCCAAAGGTAGTTCATTTGATTTCTCAAGCATTATTGACATGAACGTTGTTGACATGATATGTTGACTTAACATCTATATTTTGGGTTGCCATCACCAGACGAGTCTATTTGCAATATGGACAAAACCCTAACATCCATGGACACCTGGAATGTAAATGACCATGTTCTTAACACCAATCAATGTCATGAATCTATATGAAAATTGGCCACAGCTTGAATTGTTCTGATGCAGAAACTGACTGACATTTGCAGGAGCATGTGAAAAGATTGACAACAGTAGATATGGAAGTGATTCAAGGATCTGGTGCACCAACTGGGGAAAAACATGTTTTGTGTTGGTTACCACCAGAAACCAAGGATGGGGACCGACGGAGTGTATATAAAGAGGCTGTTAAGATTGTGGTATTTGAATTCCTGCATTGCATTTTACAAATATTCAAGCATAGGATTACTTCAGCGGTGAGCATTTAAAGTAGGTTGTGCTAGGGCATGTTTCAAGATGGGTCTCAACTTGTTCTAGCCAATTAGTCATTGGGTGATATTTCTCTAGCTGTTCATTTTGTGCATGACCTCTTTTCTGTCAGGTTTTTTGATATTTTCTAAATCAAACTACATATTTGAAGCATTCATATGATCAACTGTGCCTGTGTTTTTTGAATATATCATAGTCATATCCTGTGAGGTAAATGGAACTACTTTTGTATGAACAGGTGGCTTTGATGAAAGCTGGCCTTCAGATACTGGTATTTGTGGAAGCCCGCAAGCTGTCTGAGAGTGTCTGCAGGTTGGTCCGTGAGAAGCTAGCGCAACAGGTAACATATTTCTCTGCTGTGGATGCATTCTATACATGATTACCTTTTGCAGCATGTTGGAAGTGGACTTAACTTTTTGCCAATTCTTGTGATTGCAGAGGCTTTTTGATCTCGTTGACAAGGTGGACAGCTACAGGGCTGGTTATACTCCAGAGGAGAGGATAGCATTGGAAAAGGTAGGCTTGCAGTTTCACTTAGGTGTATTTTTTGGTATGGTTTGCCTGCTGCTGAATATCTGGGTCCACCGTACTGAGAATAATTATGTGGACAAAGCATAGCTTTTTAGCTCTTGTGATTGTTTTAAATTGATAGTCTCAATGGTTCATCATGCAGCGTTTACAACATGGGCAATTACGAGCGCTTGTTACTACCAGAGCCTTGGAGCTTGGCATTGATGTGAGCATCATTTGCTTTTTTGGAATCACTGTTGAACTTTTTAGGTCATAACTTTAGGTGTTGTGTACAACATGATCTTGACGAGGATATTCATGATATTTAGGTCATAGATTGAATTTTTACAAGTACTTCTTACATGTTCCTTGGGATCTTAAGGTCCAACATGTCTGCGACAAAATCCTCCTGCTTCTGTTTGTTGTTGCTTGTTGATGGCCGAGTTGTATATCTTGAAGTCATCACCCTACGCTTGTTAGGCTGAGGGGTCTTGGTAGACTACCCTTGTATTGAGCTTAGGATCTTAAGTCAGCAAGGAACACCTACAGGAAATGAAAATCTGTTTCATGCAATATGGATGGTTTCTGGGACACTGATCTTGATATTTCAGACATGTCAAACTGGAAAACTACAGCATGTGGCAGTTTGCATTGCATGTTACAAGTGTTGAAAGCTTCCAGTGTTGAATCCTACTATGAAATGCTATGGGGTACATCTACAGTGGTAGTGTTTGTGTGTAGGTGGGACAATTGGATGCAACAGTCCATGTTGGGCTACCAAATACTATGTGCAGCTTGTGGCAACAGGTGAGTGTCCCTATTCTACTCATCAACTGTGCCTTGAGTATTGCAAAACATCCAAATTTTCAGGTTTTTAAGCATAAGTTGACATGGTATATTCATTCATGATCTACCTGACCTGTCTCTCTGGTACCCTTTTCCATCTACAAATTGTCATTCATGTACCTCATTGGTTTCTGGACCGGTGAGAGGCAGTTATGGAGTTCATACCATGAACTGTCCAGTCTACAGGCGACACCAAATATATATTTCTTCTTTTGATTGGATGATATCCTCAAGCTCTGTTCTTTTTCTACCTTTTGTCTGTCAATCATGTAAAGTTTAGGGTTTAAATCTTTTCCTTTTCTTCCTTTTCTTCACTCCCTGTATACTCAAACTTATTGCTTCTCAGTAGATATTTATGGGTATTGATTACTTGCCATATGAGAATCCCTAGATACTCATGACAATGTCCCTTGCAAAAAGAAAGCATGGATTTTATATAATTTTGACATATTAGGTTCTAAGTGCACATTCTATGATTGTATGCTCTAGGCAGGACGAGCTGGTCGTAGGCAGGGTGCATCATTGGCGGTCATACTTGGGCGAGAGAGACCACTTGATGTCTTCTACATGAAAAATCCCAAGAAGGTCATCGCCCTTTCTACACCTGAAGTTTACACATTGTTTGTCTCTGAAGGACATGGAAAAAAAGAAAATTTAGATGGAGGAAATGAAAGATGTCGAGATGCCAAGATCTCACACTATGATGAGTTTTGTCAAGGGAATTATGGATGACTGAACATACCTTGTGTGCTGCACTGGCAGTTATTTGAGAGAGATGTGGAGCATGCATTTTGTAATCCCTGCAATCCTCAAGTGCTACGCCTGCAACTTCCCTGTGCTGCTAGAGAGCTTCCACTGAAAGGTATTTGTGTAAAATTGGTAGCAAAACATTATGATGTTTGTAATGAATATACCAATTAGGCCATACAGCTGGTATTTGTTTATATGATCACCTGAGTGGAACATGATTCCAGTAGCCAGAGGGAATAGGTGAGGATTCTTAAGTGGTTAGCTTTCAGAAGTATAGTGGATGTCTGACTCTATCACTCCAAAATTTTACGCAAAGATGTGACCCAGTTCTTGGTAGTACTGCTCATAATGAATGAAGGCATATGAATGAAGGCATTTTTCCGTTATACGGTGGACACTCTCTTTTAATAGTACTCCTCATAAATGTAGCATTTGGATTGTAAATATCATTTATCTGAGATATGCTGACATTCTCCAATATGTTGTCATTGTTGAGAATTTACAATCGATGTTGGCAGACACCTGGACCTTCTTTTGGACTCTTTCTCAGGATGATGTTGTGGCTTCTTGACAAGTTTGTTATCTTACAGCTGACGATGGAGACTACTTTGGAGAGGCTTTCATGAAGTCAAGGGATGATCTCATAAACGAAGGAGTTCTCCAGTATAGGGCAGGATCCAGGGGGGAGAACTTATATGGATATCGTTTTGATGACAACCCTGCATTTGAAATCTCCATTCGTGGAACTTCCTCTAATTGCTTCCAGGTAAATTACAGGAGAAAAAAAAACTTGTTGAATTTCTCAGTAGATAATCTAGTAATGTATTCATTCTGCTACTTAGGATACTTTATCTGGACAAGTTACGGGAGCTTTTGGAAACCTCACAGGAAGCAGCAAACAACAACGTTATAAGTGAGACCTAGTAGAAGCTCTCGAGTCCAGGTGAAGTATAGTGTATACTTAATGGTTCATTAAGGTTCAGCAATTTATAGCACTGGTATGTCCAGTACAGTCCCCTGTACATCTGTACTTGTGAAGTGTGTCAAGTAGATTCATGTAAAGTGCTTGTTTGGGATATTGGAGGCTGTTTCAGCATGAACTTGCTGAACTGAATTTTATGAGAGGAACAGCTGCTGACAGGAGCAAATTCACTGGTGGAAGAAGTCGACGGAAAGATGGCCCTCCGAATGCTGTACGAAGGAGCAATTTACCCACATGCAAGGGACACTTACAGGGTAGGTTATATGCTTCAGGCGTCCTGTGTATGTAGTAAGAGGCTGAAGTCAGTTTTATCTAGTTCATGTACAGAATTCAGTTGGTAACTGTCAACCAATATGATCCCGAGGATTTCTTTCTTGGACTAGATCATACTGTTGCCTTCTGGTCACTTACAAGTTGTCCCAGTTTACTGATGTATTGTATTTTTGTTGAACCTGCTCTCAGATCAAGAAATTGGATATTGAAAAGAAGCAAGCCTTTGGAGAGTTATGTGATGTACACCACATAACTGGTATACCACTTGCCCCAGACATAAGAGTGTAGTGTCAGGGGTGCTTTTGTTACTATGGGTGGTCTTTATGAATGACTGCCTCCAGGTCACTGTATCTTTCTTTTTCCAACTTCATCAATAATAATTTTGATATTTTTCTTGTTCAGAGGTGAATGCCAAAACCACAGTGATGATATTGGAGAGAATTTCTTCCCGTACAACATTGGGAACTCGTATACATTTGGGAAAGGTATGGAGGTAATTTGTTTACAGGTGTTAATGTACTATGTTCAAGATAATGTAGTGAAACTTGATGTTTGATTGGAGTAATCACCTGGATTTTGAATGCCTTATACTTGTTTAGATTTATGGTGCTAAGATACGAAAAGATCTCTAGATCTTCTGGTGCTAACTTTATGAGCCTCTGGTCTTAATTTTGTGTGCAGCTTCAAGTGAAAGAGCAAGTGATGGGATACTGTGAAATAGATGTGGTGAAAAATATAGTCGTCGATAATGTCAATTTGAAGTACCCTCCATCTGTTTTTGACACTATTGGACTAGTAAGTACCATTTGTTTTGAGATAATATATACCTTTCTGAAGATTTAACCTTTGTATCCTCTACTATCGCTCCAGGTGAACTACTGCAGAGGAAACTGGTGTTCTCAGATGTTATTTCTTTAAGTTGATGTTTCCTGAATTGAAAAGTTGCCCGATGCCTGATTTTTGGTACAATACAACTTATCCTGCTTATAGGCATATTATGAGTCACCCTTAGTTTTCTTTCTCATTGATTTCAAGTACTGCTGGCTACATCGTTGCATCTGATTTCAACCACTGTCTTTTTCCTATTGCAGTGGTGGGACATACCTATAGAAGTGATGCAGAAGCTGAAGAACATGGCATATGATGCCCTCATTGTGTTGAGGCGGGTTGTTCTTTCTCTTCTGCCATCCACAACAATGAGTACGCAAATTACCAATTCCCTAGTCATGCACCCTGGGTCTCCCTTGAATTAAGTTACATCTGAATTCTAAAGTAGTTGACTGAATTGGCATTGCTACCTTGTAATCAAGAATTAAGATATTGTACCCCTTGTAAAACCTGGATGTCAAGTGTGGCTTTGTTGTAATAATTTGTTACGTAGACTGAAGGGTATTACTATTGTGCACAAATATTGTGTTTCAGGTGATCCGACTGACATTCTGGGGCTGGAGACTTTGGCTCATGAGCAGACTGAGCAACCTCAGGTATCACTAATTTCGTCTATAATATACGCAACAAAAGAATGTTACATTTTGGTTGGACACCTTCTGCTAAATATACAAGCTCGAATGTGATGTACTATGTACCACGAACCTAACCACGAGGTGATTCAGCATTGTAACTGAAATGTACTAACTTCTACGATCAAATCTAATATGCAGGCTTGTTGACTGTTCTGATATGGAAGGTTCAATTGACTTGCATAGAAGCATATGTACAGTATCTGTCCTCAAGAATGTACTTGTAATATTTCAAAATTCACCATATACAATTTATCCATCTTTTGATTCAGGACACTAGCAAATCTAGTGTTCTTACTAGTGAGTGCTATCCGGAATTGTGCAGATATTTGTATATGATGCCTATGCAGGGGGCATTGGGCTTGCTGAACAGGTGAAGAAAGAAAAATCTTCTGATTCTTGGTCTTGTAGTCCATGACAGTCTTTCAATATTTACATATCCTGAAATTGTGCCTCTGATTCTTGTTTTGGCAATCTCCAGCTGTAAGCAATAAATGGTATATGTTCAGAAGGAATCATGTACACCTCCTCTTCCATCTCATGTACCAAATATCATATCTGTTTTGTGTGGTTTGTTCAGGCATTCAAGAACATTGAAGAAACATGGTTACGAGCTCTGAATGTTCTACAAAATTGTGACTGCAAATTTGGATGTCCTGTTTGCACCCAGGTTTTCTATTCTAAACGATACTATTTTCCTGTCGCATATAGAAAAGTCAATAGTTGCTTGGTCTTTTGTTTTCACTTACTTGTTTTTGAACGTCATCCTTGTGGATGTGCATAGTGTGATATCTGGTTATGCCAAATTGATATTAGAATGCAACAACGCCTTCAATTACTGACTGCCAGGCTGTCAGTTGATGTACTTTGATCAACTGCTGGGTACTTTTCTTTGACAACAGAGTGCACATGAAACTGTGACAAATGAAGCGGACAGCAGCAAGCATGCAAGTATCATTCTGTTGGAAAGTCTACTCTGCACTAGGCAGATTTCCTCAATTCCAGCCCCGGATAATCGATTTGGTGTACCCATGGAAAGGGAAGCTGTTAAGACAAAGAGTCATGCTTTGAGCCTGAAGAGTGATTCAAAGTTGGTAAACAAGGTGGCGAATCAGTACTTAAAGTCCACAACCTCAGTTGGCTATAAAAAAGGTCCATATGTCTCATCCAAAGCATCTCGCAAGTGCATTGGACCAACTCCATCAAGCGTTGTTGGGGTCGGAGGTCCGGCAGTGATTGACTTGAGCTAACTGATAACCATACCATGGGGGCAGTATTTCTCAATAACCAAGTGTTTATTCATGTCAAAAGAGCTTTGAAGTCCTGGAGGAAAGAAATTCAGAGGTATGATTATCCTATACCATTGCAGCACCTGGCCTTTAATACACCCAGCAAGTATGTCTTGTCAATTTTGTATTTTCCAGAGGTGACTTGGTGATGTAGTTGGAGCTTCAGAGATCTATTGCGTATTGTTTCCTGTTAATGTGCCTTCTGTGTGGCAAGCCCTTGCTATGATGAGCTAGGATGTCACTTGAAACTATCTTCAATTGGTTTATTTGCAATTTGCTTCATTTATTCAACACCAGCAAAGCACAACACTGTTTTTCTGAACAACCTAGCTTCGTAGTCTTAATTCCAAGTAAGGTAAGTGCCTTGGCAGCTGTAATTGGAGTATCTCTGATAAGATGTTTGGCTTTCTTGACAATGTGCAGTAATATGTGCACCCTGTGCTGGATGAGGGAGAGGTGTTGTAAGTGCCAATGTACTTTGCCACTGAAGTCACTGAAAGCAATTAGAAGTTGGAAGGTTTAACATCAATTAAAACTTACTCTGGTATTTTGTGTGTCTAATATGTATTAGCAACCTTGATGTGCATCCTTCATTGAGTGTTAAATGTGAAGACAACTTAGTTGTTGGATGCAAAATGCTATATGTTAAGACATGTTGGCAGCGATCTGTATTGCAAATTGCTTTGGTGTTCAAGTTAGCTTTTAAAGTCTTCAATTGACTCGCAACCTTTCGCAAGTGTAGAAGACTATGCCATCTTCTTGAGTCTAACAGCATTGTTGAAAAGAACATGACAACCAATTTACCAAACAGGACCCCAGGCCAAAACTTTTTGTGGGGCTTGTCAACTCTAGTGCCCTCTATATTCCGCTTGACCACCTTCTTTCATGGTATAACCTCATTGTGCTACCAGCTTGGCCAAAATCTTATCCATATTTGGCCCAGGATTAAGTTGTGAATGGAAGCCATATGAATTAGACCTTGTAATGTGATCAATTTTCTAAAACGGACACCTAGATTTGAGTGCTATATGGTACAGCTTGTGGTGAATACCAAAAAGACACGTGGTACAATGTGTTTGGAATATAGGTTCAATAGTTACCACAACTGGGAGGGTCTATGACAGTTTGGTGTAACCTCATATAACTTTTAACATCTCAATTTTGCCTCTGAAACCAGTAATGATAATTTTTGTGATCCTCAATTGCCACCTGAACAGTTAGATAAATTTGTGGAGTTGGAAGTGCTCACAATAAGTGCCATATTTTTTTCTATGTGATCATGTAGGTGCATTGATGTTTGAAATTGATACCAAGCCATTGAACAATTACAAGAAGTGATATCAACACCAATTCCTCTCCACATAAGCTACTTGTTGCTCAATTTCAATTTGTGGCAACACCAACCCACACTTAACTCTTAACATCCCAAGGCTATGAAAGGGTTGTTTTGATTGCATTTCACTCAATGTTGGTTGTGGAATTTATCTTGGAGGATTTTAAAACATGGGAGATAAGCTAGGGAATTAATGGACATAAATAGCCCTTTAGAATTTTGCATTATAACAATTGAAGGAATGGATACACAAGAAAATATCATGTTTTATGCCCCAAAGAAGACATTTGACCAATCAAATTTGTCTAGAAAATAAGTGGGATGCATGTGTAATCCACTAGATGGGAACAACTCAATAGTTGAGCACCTCCACAAATTCTCATGCCAATTTACATACTCCATATTATTAACCACGTACATGCAAACAATTCCCAAAAATTAGGAAGTGTTCAAATGGTCAAAATGAGCACAAAGGTTGTTCTTACATGAACATTAAATATATTTCACTTTTATCAAAATAAATATTGTTGATGTTCAAGCAAATTTGCATTGGAATGGCAACCACTAATTGGAGTGAAGACCCTCACATGAGGTCCCGACACAACAAAAACATGACCCCTTCCCACTTTGACAAATTTTTGACACATTCTAATCATCTCCAAATTGCACAGTTCATGTGTCTATTAGTAGATAACCATGTTGGCTCGATGTTTTTAGTTATTTTGACTGCGAATTAGTGAGTTAGGTGGAGTTAATGTAGGGAAGAAATCACCCATCAACCCAAAATGAGGTGCTCAGGAAGTTAGGGGTTAATTAGAAGGTGGCATGTTGTGTAACAATGTCAATGTTGGCAACCAAATGGGATTCAATGAATTTACGATGTTAATAACTCTACACAACCAAGGGCCATGCACTAGTTAGTCCAACCTCCCTCAATAGATCTAAGTGCCGAGCGCATAGCATTCGTCCTGTTACGGGACATCCTAGAACCCCTTACGCAATGGGGGTATCGAGTTGGGGTGACTTCCAACTCGTGGTCCTAGCCTTCCTCCCTTGAACTCCCCGCAAGATTATGTTACCCCTTAGTAGCCTCGAGACCCTTTCTTGGGATTTTGGGACATGCCCAAACTAGTGCAGGTTGCTAAGGAACCCAAATGGCTCAACTAGGACAAGCCACACTATTCTTGGGAGTTGGGGAAGTCCCGGGACATCACCCCGTGACTTCCCACTCATATGAGCTTCTAGTCCTCCATACTGTTAAAGAGATGAGAATAGGTTGGTTCTAAGTGGAATCAGAGGTTCGAAATACAAGTTCTTCAAGTGAAGTTTACTTCTTTGGATGTGCCCTTGTATACATTTCCAAGTCGGCCCTTAGTAGGGACACGTGTCTAATCCAACCTATAGTAGACTAGCTTACTCACTTGAGATAAGTTCATTACCTCGGAATATGCTCTTAATAGAAGATACCATGGACCTTAATGTGGTGGTTATCCTTTACTTTATACCGGCGACTACGGTTAAGTCTAACCCATGTGACTAGTATAAACGCCGGTGAAGCCTAACCGGATTTAGCTAGATTCCCACATGGGTCTCATTAATACTTAACGAGCCGGTGAGGTTGACTAATGGGTTGTTTAACCTCCATAACACTCCTCCTCAACCTATTGTTAACCTCGTTAAAAACTTTATCAAGTAAAACCCGTATTCGGGATAAAACCTTGACAAAGAAAAGAGTATTAACAATTTACATTAGTGAGGTCTTGGAGTGATCTCATCCCGGCCGCATAAACTAACTTTTTATGCTTATATGCCGGGAGAGCTTTGGTTAACATGTCGGCCACGTTATTTTCTGATTCTACCTTTTGTATATCAACTTGACCTTTATCAATCAAGTCTTGGGTAAAACTGAAAATATGAGGACTAATGTGTTTAGTCCTATCGGCCTTAATGAAACCTGAGGACATTTGTCTAATACATGCGGCATTATCCTCGTAAATCACCATGGGCTTCATCTCCTCCTCCTGGATTCGGCATTGCTGGTTTATGATTCGTTCCAACGTCCTCAACCAGACACATTCACGCGCCGCTTCGTGAAAAGCCAACAGCTCCGCATGGTTGGTCGAGGTTGCGGTGACCGTTTGCTTCATGGATTTCCACGAAATAGGCGCTCCGCATTTGAGGAAGATGTAGCCAGTCTGCGATTTTCCCGCACTCGGGTCTGTTCGGAATCCGGAATCTGCAAAACCTCTAATTTCGGTTGGGTTAGACCTTTGGTAGTATAATCCGAGGTCTGACGTACCTTTCAAATACCTTAGGAGGTGTTTGACTCCGTTCCAATGTCTCATTGTTGGGTTTTGGTTGTGCCTCGCCAAAATGCTTGTGGCGAATGCAATATCGGGTCTCGTGTGAGTCGTGAGGTAGGTAAACGAACCAACCGCAGTGAGGTATCGTTGTTTGTCGATCACCTCCTCCTCCTCACGAGGTTGGTACGGATCGTCATTCATCTTGCTCCTCCCAATCATCGGTGCGGCCATTGGATTGGCCTGGTCCATCTGAAACATTTTCAACACTTTCTGCACATAGGCCTATTGGTGTAAGAAAATGCCATTGGGTGTGTGATGAACCTGTAGTCCCAAACAGTAGGTGGTGGGTCCCACGAACTTCATATCGAAGGTCTTGGTCAAAATGCCTTGTGCAAACTTACACATATCGGGGGTCCCGATAATGTTTAAGTCATCAACATACACGGCAAGTATTACAAATCCGTCATTTGTACAATAAGTAAAAATGCAAAGTAAGGCTGTGTTATGGATAAAACCTTGAGAGATGAGGTAGTGACAAAGATGGTGGTACCAGGCTCGGCCTGATTGTTTCAGGCCATACAAAGCCTTGCATATCCTCAAGCCTATGAACCGTCCCGGTTTCGGCTTTGGCACGGATTTCAGGAATCCGGGTGGAGGATTTATGTGCAAAATCGAGTCCAACGTACCGTGGAGGTACGCAGTCACTACGTCCATCAAGTAGATTTTCAGGGCTATATGAACTGTTAGAGCGAGTAGGTACCTGAAGGAGACACAATCCATAACATGTGAGTATGTTTCGTCAAAATCAACACCTGGCCTTTGCGTAAAACCTTGAGCAACTAGTCTTACCTTGTGTCTAATGACCCGTCCTTGAGAATCAAGCTTGCGGGTGAATATAAGCTTGTGCCCTATAGGCGGTTTCTCTAGGTCGGTTGAAATTTTAGCAAAAACATTATGCTTTCTTAGAGATGAGTATTCGGTTTCTATGGCCTTCTGCCATTTAGGCAAATCCGGCCTCTTCTTCGCTTGATCCAGGGTGGTCGGATCGGCTTCGGAAGTCGAGTCTATTGACTCGGTTGTAAAGTGGACCTTGGGTTGTTTCGGTTGTCATTTGTTTTGGGTTTTCGGGGCGATTCTCTTGGCGGGTAAGGTTAGGCCAGTTCCTGGAATTGCATTTCGAATGATCCGGTCTTCGGTTGAGAATCCATCCGGAGTGTTTTCGGCCAAGGCTTTGAGGTTCATGAGTTTGACGGTCTCGGTATTAGCGAGTGAGGTGGGTGGGTCGGGATTTTGGGTCAAAGTCTCCGGTGCACCGAAGTTTAAAGGTGGGGATGGTTTGGTTTGTCTTAGGGTCGGGAATACCGACTCTAAAAATTTACAGTTTGCGAATCTTGCCTTAAGCAAGTTCCCGGTTGTGGGATCTAGGTACCGGATGATTGAGGGTGAGTCGTAACCAACATATATGCCCTCTTGGCGGTGTGGTCCTATCGTGTGGCGTTTAGGTTCCGGGAGAGGTACCCAAACCTGGCAACCAAAGGTTCGGATGTGGGAAACGTTAGGAGGTCTCCTGGTTAGTAACTCGTAGGGAGTTTGGACATTCAGTAAGGTTGGTCTTAGCCTGAGTAGGGCTACGGCATGAAGCACCGCATGGCCCCAAACCAATGATGGTAAGTTGGCATGAAGGAGTAGGGGTCTTGCTATGAGTTGTATTTTCTTGACGAATGCCTCTGCGAGGCCATTCTGGGCATGCTCATAGGGTACCGAGTATGTAAGGTTAATCCCGGATGTGGTACAAAAATCCTCAAATGCGTGAGACCTGAATTCTTGCGCATTATCCATCCGGAGGTGTTTGATGGGAAATTCAGGGAAATGATTTTTATATCTGAGGAGGATAGCTAATGTTTTTGGAAAAACCATATTACGGGTTGGTAGTAACGAAACTTCCAGGTGGCTCCCTGATGCATCAACAAGTACGAAGTAGTAGCGAAATATCCCGGATGGTGGGTCTATGGGTCCGCATATATCCCCGTGGATCCTGTGTAGCGGTTGAGGTAGTTCCGTGGGTAGGGTCCAATTTGATGGTTTCCTGATGAACTTGCCCTGTATGCATGCAACACATTCCCGTGTTTTCCCGGCATCGGCGGCCGTAAGGTTGTGACCTTGTGTCAATGGGACCATCCTCCGAAACACCGTTGTTCCTTGATGCCCAAGTCTTCGGTGCCAAATATCAGGCTTGGCGTCTTTAACATCAAAAGATGCCCCATGCGCCAGGTTGCGCTCCGGCGTGGGGCCTCCCCCCCACGCGGCCATGCAAACCTCTTCCTCGTCTATGACGGGGCTAGATGCCAAGGGTTTTATGGCAACCTTGTAAAGTCCATCGGAGCCCGTGCTAGCGGTGGCAAGAACCTTCGGTCCTTGCCTAAGTTCGATGACTTCTTCATCACCGTGCATCTTCGTGCAGACGTGGATATTCCTCGCCCTCAGATCCCGATAGCTGATCAGGCTTCTCGGCGCATCTGGGGTGTACATTGCCTTCTCGCAATTGAGGGGGAATCCCCCGGGCAAGACGATTGTTGCCCGGCCCTCCCTGAACCGTAGGGTTCGGCTTCCGGCCATTGTCAAAATTTTACAATATTGCCAGGACTTCTCACTTTGAAAGTGGAAGAATTCTGCCTTTGTGAGAATTGTATGGGTTGATCCACTGTCTAGGAGGGCCACGTCCTGGTTTGGCGTGGTCTCCTCATAGACAGTCATGTAATTCTCGACCTCATAATCCAGGTCCGGAAGGTCTGATGCTTCAAAGTTATAGTTCTGCCGTGGTTTATTGCGTAACTGTTGCACCTCTCTATACAATTCTACCAAGTATTGGGATGCCCTGCAATCCTTTGCAAAATGACCTGTCTTCCCACATTTGTGGCAATTACCTTGTACCTGTTTGCGTTGGTCAAACCTAGGCTGGTAATTCCTTGGTTTGTTTTGGTAACCTGTTGCGGGGTCTCTATGCCATTTTGGGTTAGGTTTACGGAGAGAACCTCTAGGTGGTCTTCGTGATGCCTCGGCAACGTGGATCTCGGCGTGATGATCCTCATGCCGGTTGTCTCTCCGCGATCCTCCTCCTCCCGCGGGTGCTCCCGTTGGTTTGTTCGGCTCCGCTGGTTCCGCGGCTTCGATTTTGGCGATCGTGTTGTGCACCTCCCTTGCCGGTCTTTATTCGGCGTTTCGGAGTAGTATTTGATGTTGCTTCTCGGCTAAGAGCAGGTGCTACATTAGCTTGGCGTATTTCGTGTACGTCATGTTCCGGTACTGCTGGGAGAGGATGGCCGTTGCGGGTGGAAATGTTGACAGGGTCTTCTCGATCATCTCAGCTTCTGTAATCTTTTGGCCACCCATTCGGAGTTGTGAGATGATTCGGTGCATTTCCTCGTCGTATGCGGCAAAGTTTGGAAAATCCAGGACGCGTAGGTTGGTCCAATCCGATCTTGCTTGCGGCAGGTACAATGCTTGCTGATGATCAAAGCGAGCTTTGAGTTCGGTCCAGAGATCAGCTGGGTCGTTGATGTGCAAGTACTGGATTCGCAACGCGTGGTCAAGATGTCGGCGTAGAATCATGAGTGTGTGCCATTTGGCGGTAGGTGGTAGTGGCTGCTCTGTTTCTGGAATGGGATCTGTGCTGACAGCCCTAGCTATGTTCTCAGATTGTAGGAGTATCATAGCATCATTAGTCCACTGAGCAAAGTTTGTGCCAGTAGAGGTTAGTGGTTCAAACAATAGTGATTGAGTTTTAAACTCTTTGAAGTTAGTTTTGGTAGACATGGTTGTAACCTGGTCCATCCAGTTACAGATTTATATTATTTTGTTTGTAACCTACTAGCTACTGAAATAAACGTTAGTCCAGGTCTAGTACAATTAGATTTAAGGGTCTGATCTGTAGTTAATTAGTTTCTGTAGGCGTAGTTAGCGTATCTAATATGAAATTTGTCCTTACATGTAGACTTTATTTCAGGTAGCATGTACTTAAGTCTGAACTAAGTTTAGAGTTAATATAAAGTTAGGTACGGCTGTTTTCGTAGCAAAGTGAGTTTCAGTGGTGCTATATAGTCTGTATTGTGTTATAAAGTCAAAATATAAACGGAATAACTGAAATCAGTAAAAAAATGAGGTTAAGTATAGATGACTTACCTCATATTTGAGTATACTACTGGTGACATGTTAGTATAAAACAATAGGTATATAGGTTTATATACGTAGATATATGTTTATAAAGTAGGTAGAATGTAGGTAAATCATATCCTACACCACAAAAGGAAAACTTCAGAAAATGAAAATTTCGGCATTATGACATTTCTGTATATAGTAAAACCAGAAAACATACCTGCAGAAACTTCAATATTGGAAATAACAGAGACAGAATAACAGAAAGTAAGTTAACGACCTTCATCTTTATACTTGAATGGTTAGTATAAATGTAGTTCAGATAGGTGATTGCTATATTTTCTAGTGAAATTTCAGCATTATGACGTTTCTATAGTGAGATCTCTACAGAAGTTCTAAAGAGAGAAAATTGACTGTATTTATGTAGTTAGTGTACAGTTCTAGCTTCAGGTATACTTCTACAGCAAAAATAAGCTAACTAAGTAGTGATCAGAAGATATATACATAATTTGTAAGCTAATCTTCTAAGAACATATTTCGTTATATCTGTAATGTATCTACACTGTATCTGTACTGTATGCACTGTATGTATTGTATATATACTGTATTTTGGGCAGTATTTCGGTATATCTGTACTGTATCAGAATATAAGAAAGTAGAGTATGAGATAGAAAATACTACTCTATTGGTTGCGACTAAATTTTGGCATTATAACAGTTATGTAGCTATGGTCCAACAACAAAAATAGTTAGTATTTCAGACAGTACTTTAGTACTAGCTTGAGAAGTCCAGAAAAGCAAATATAAAGCAAGTATAAAGCAAGTAGAGATTGTATCTCTAAGTGTAGATAGTTCGAACTATATAACAGTGCTATAGGTAGCTCAGTATATACTTGTAGAGAAAACTAAACACAAGCAAACTTCCTTCTCTCAAAATGTATCAACTAAGTATGATCAAGAGTGCTCTCAAAATCAAGTCTAATGCTTGGAACTTGTCTAAGTGAGAAGCTAGGAGCGTGCTGATAACGTGTTAAAGAGATGAGAATAGGTTGGTTCTAAGTGGAATCAGAGGTTCGAAATACAAGTTCTTCAAGTGAAGTTTACTTCTTTGGATGTGCTCTTATATACATTTCCAAGTCGGCCCTTAGTAGGGACACGTGTCTAATCCAACCTATAGTAGACTAGCTTACTCACTTGAGATAAGTTCATTATCTCGGAATATGCTCTTAATAGAAGATACCATGGACCTTAATGTGGTGGTTATCCTTTACTTTATACCGGCGACTACGGTTAAGTCTAACCCATGTGACTAGTATAAACGCCGGTGAAGCCTAACCGGATTTAGCTAGATTCCCACATGGGTCTCATTAATACTTAACGAGCCGGTGAGGTTGACTAATGGGTTGTTTAACCTCCATAACACATACAACCTCCCACCCCTCCCTTCCATCCCCTCCCAAACAAAGAGTGGATTGTCTCTCCCCTTGCTTTGAGGCCAACAACCTCGTTTGGGGTTAGTTGCCCCAACAAAGTATGACACGCTTTGAAGGCCACATTCATTGCTTGAGTTGGACGCTCTTTACATTGTTTGAGAATCCTTAAATGTACCTCAATAAACAGTAGTTCAATTACCCCGATCGTATAAGACCTCAATTTTAGGCATTTAAAAGAGTATTGCTCCCTCTAGAATGCATTGTAAGGTTCCTTTTAGGACAACCCTCACACTTAGCACTCATGAGACCTAGTGTGGTCCCTCAGCACCATTTTAGTGCCACTCATGTGCTTAGCCACCCGTCCATATGGGTGGCAATCATCTTGCAGGGCTTGGGCATCACCCCAATGTCCATTCCTACAAATGTTGTGTCAAGTCACTCCAATTAGGGGGATTGTAGCTTGAGGCATAACATCACTAAGCCATGCTCCCTCCCTCATTCTAAATATATATAAAAATGGCAGGATCTATGGAGACCTTGTTGCGACATTTTAAAGATAAACCTATTGTTTTTTAAACATCACAACATGTTTATTCTTGACCTTTGGCAAGATTATATTCCTGGCTAAGGTAGATGAGGCTAATTCAGTTAGCTTCCTTAATCGGACACTTATTTTTGGCTCCTAATTAACAATACAATCGCTTTAATTCGGTGGGTGAGTAAACATGGTGATTAAGTTGCCGTCTTGATGATATTTGGGTTAGTCATGCTTGCAAAAGTCAAACTACACCCACCATCCTCTATAATGAGGAGTGCTAGCCATCGAGCTATGACATGCGTGATTTTTGTGCCCGGGGTGGGCAAATTAGGAGGCTACATGTGGCTATGAACTGCTAACCAACTTGTATTGTGGATATTCTATAATGAAAAAAAACATTTCGGCAACATTTATCTTACATGTGACCACTTTAGAGACATGACACAACCAATATTGGCATTAAACTTGGTTTTCATTGGCAAATGACCTATGTAGAATCTGCTAATCATGATGTCCACTTACACAACATTGAAGGATAAAAGAGTAACCCCCCCCCTATAACACCACATTGGGAAGTAGAGAATCTTTGATTCCAATGCGTAGATCAAGACCTTCCTCATTTGATATTTCAACGATTTCAAATTCTTTGGTCCTAATTCGCAATTGCTAACCAGCTCAAGGTTCCAATGCTCGAATCCATTGGCTGGATTAGTCCACAAAGTTGGAGGTGTCCACATTAGCCTCATCTACTTTAGAGTAAGTGGCAGGTGGAGCTTAGCAATGTTGTAAGCGGTTCAATTCCACTTATCATACTTTTAAATGGTATGAAAATACATAATATGTAAAATTTCCAAAAGAGAGATGAACCTATGAGTTTGATCCCACTTAGTGCAAGTTTATTATTCAGAGCCATGATTTGAGATCATGTGTTAGTCTTTCTTCTCAACAAATGGCAATTATTTTGAAGCATGTTTTACAATTTGGCTCCTACTTTGCAATCTAAAATCGACAGTTAGATTTGTCCTTCTTGAGCGACCCCTCCAATTTCCTTCTTACAAAGGTCACTTAGATGTAGCACCCGAGGCAAAGTAGAAGCTCCATCTCCTAAGGTATGTTGAGTGTTTGAGGTGTTAAATCATTGCAAAGCATTGGGAAGGAGAAGGATTGGTTTTGGGATTTCCCAAGTGTTGAGGAAGAGGAGGCCTTTGGACACAAGGAAATCCGTTTGTGGCACTTTTGACACTTTTGGCACTTCCATCACACAACATGGTTTGGGCACATGTACGACGGTAAAGGTATTTTCTACGTTACATGTATGTGAGGTTATTGGCAACATGAATTTAGTTTTCACAAGGGAAATTATTGTTGTATGAATAAAGTTGTGGCAATATGGACGGCTTTATTGCTTTTGGGGTTTAGATGCCACACACACAATCTTTGAATGGGGTCGAAAATGCTTGATTCGTTGACTTCTTAATATGAGGTTGTGGGGAGGTCGTCACCTCTTACTCCTTTCCAATGAGCAAGCATTGAGACCACATACCCTGATTTTATTTTTATTTTTTTGAAATGTCACTATTCAATCAAAGCTTGAAGAACCCTTGATTCATTACAGTAAGGTATGATTATTGTAGAGTTAGTCCCCGGGGAGTGCACTTAATGCTAAGACTAGGAATCACGTGAGTGCGTACTTTCGACCCCCCTATGTATGTACTAAAAAATCATTTAAAATTTGTTAAAATAATATGAAGTTGTTAAACACAATCTAAAGTTCTTGTTGTATAAATTTCAAAAAAATACTCACTTGTAAATATTTTTAAATTGATTTTTGAAGCGAAAAACAACACATTTCAGTTCAAACTTCTATAATTTTTTTAATAAGATTTTAAAAACTTTTGGTCCTGAAATTTACACCAAATGATAGATATATACGTAATGATTTAGCGCCTAAAAAAATCTTAATTTAAAAACTATTTCAAGGTCAAGTACATAGGGGGGTATGCTATTAAAACGCACTCACGTGTATTCCTAGTCTTAGCATTAAGTGCACTCCCCGGGCCTTGCACATGCTTGTAATCATACGTGGAAGTTCATTTTACGTTGGTGTGAGCAAATAATGTGCAATGCACAATCGCGGAAGATATTATTGTACTTAGGTTCTATAACGTAAAAACAAAATATAAAAAGTCATTGTTTTTGTTTGAATCTTTGAAATCTGTAGTTAGTTTTTTTGGTATCACTTAAATATCCAAATAAAAACAACCTAGGGAACTAGATCATAGGGAAGACTAAGCTAGTGTTTATAAGGGTTAATGTCACATTGAATTTAGGATTTTAATAACAATCTAGGTCTTTTACTCCTTCATTCTTTCTTCATTGAGCTTAATTCACACTCCTATGGTTCATTGTGTTTCTTCCGTCGTGTGTGATTCCGTCCTATGTGCATGTAGACTTCTATCACTCTAGTTCCATCCTCTAATCAGTTGTGAAGCTCAAAAGCTTGGCAAATTGTCAATGACCAATTGTCAGGACAAAGTCCGGGTAATGTCTCTAAGTAGCCGCATAGTCTTTAAGTGTAACAAAGTTTGCTTTCTGATAATTTCAAATTTAAATCCTCTTAATTTAACCTATAGTCTTTCGGCCATTCCTCCAAGACTGTAATCACCATCTTCATCTTTAGTTTATATGGTAACTTCTCACAACAAATATCCACAAGATTATGTAAAATTAATGCATCAACAACTAGGCTATATCCTTTCATTAAAGCCTAAGTCCACTTTAGTCTCACGTTGAATTGCCTTTGGTAAAGTCATACACTAATCACATATGTTCTTCTTCTCGGGATGGTACTATCTTTTGGAGCTTATAGCCTGCAACTAAGTGTGTCCATTGCTTGCATGCATACCATTAGCCTTGTATTGGGTAAAGTAAAGTTACTACTCCTAGGCTACATCCTCTCAGAGTTGCCTCTTTGTGTTCTCTCTCATGGTGGAGACATATGTTAAGCCTATGGCCTACCAAACTCTTCTTCTTATGACTCTACCCCTATCAGATCTCTGCGCCGTTTCGTCTCTCATTCAGGCTAATGGCCTCTATCAATTTCTGATGACTCTTCTTTCTTAACCACCCCTCTCATGCGTCTTCCTCTCTTGCTCACACTCAGCAATTTCCTCTCTTCGCAAGCTATGGCCTTTCTCGAGCGCCTCAACTCTTCCACACTTTAATAAACAATTGCCTCCTCCTAGCTAGATGCCTTCACTTACCCCTCTTAAGGCCACTTGTCTTACTATAAGATTATTGCCTAATAACTTTATCTCACGATTTTTGTCTCTCACACTCTTCTCAATTGCCAAGTCTTTTCTCAGGCAACTTGACTTCGCCAAGCACTGGCCTCACTCAGACTCGCTCTCGGTCTCACACTCCACTGGCCTCTTGCCAAAGACTATTTGCCTTCACTAAACTCATGCTCTCGCAACCTTCAATTGATCACTTGCCTATTGACATTCGACTCTTCGACCTTCCCCAGGCTATTGCTTTTTTTCCTTGGCAATTAGCCTTCACTTGCTATCTTATATTGAGTGAACCGACTCACATGCTTATGGCCATAATTTGGTTGTGATCCTCACTGACTCTCAGACTTTACCATTGATCTTCCTTGCCCTCTTGGCGGTTTGTTTGTCTATTTCAACGCTCATGACCACTGCTACTGAGCAATCAAGACATTACTTTCATTCCATAATATAACATAACACAATCATGATTCTGCTTCAAGTCAATTGTATATAACCGACTTTTACTCTCAATGTCACAATTTTCAAGACAAATTCGAGTATGAATCACTCGGCTCTTTCAAACTAATTCTATATGTACAAGCATCTTGCTTGTAGATATAATTGCCTAATGTTGAGTATTCAACCTCAATCCATGAGTGTTGAACCTTCAAGAAAGCCTATTGCTTCTATATTGAGACTATGCCAAATTCTACCTTAAGAAAATAACATGCCTTCTCTCTCGTCTGCCCTCTCCTTAAGGGTGGAAGAAGGCGGTTGGCCTAACTACCGACTATTACCTCTTGTTCCCACCCTGGATGTCGCAACCCTTACTAGTGTCCCTTAACTATGTTGGTCATTTTTCAATTCTAGCAAGGGTCACAAGCACTAACCCTTCGCATTCCGCCATGCGAATGGTTAGCTCCCCATACCGCGGACCTCTTTAGCTCATAGGTGGGGAACCAACCCTCCTACTTTGCATTTGGGACTCACCCCTTAATTGGTAACCAAAGGTTAGATGTGGACTTCCATCCATGGAAGTCCAATCTTAAGTTGATCATCGCGTTGCCGGATCAACACTACAACAACCCAAACCATACTAGGCAACTATGCCCCCATGTTGGGCCAATGCCCGTGGAGGCCATGTCGTTCGGCCTCGGGTGGGTTCGGCCGGCCACACCGCCTCACCCATATAAGCCTCTAGGACTTTTGGTAGGGCCCCTACTCCACCGTCAAGTAACCTTTTGTTTCTCTCCCAAGACTTGGGGCCAAGTAGACATTTTCCCTTAGCCACTGGGACTGGAAGCCCCCAGCAGCTTATGACATCATAATTTTTTCGTATGATCTTTGATGCTAACAAGCGACCACTCTATCGTCATCTATGTTTCATGTAGATGCCGATGAACTCCTTACTTACTCCATTTGGGCAAGTATTGAGGAAGTTATGCATGTTCAAACTTTGGCAGTCTCGGGAGCCACTCCCAGGCCACTGTTGTACCAGGGCGTTATCTCGGGACAACACCCCACTCAAATTGTCATATCTCCTAGCGTACACCTCCGATTGAGCATTCTAGAATCTCTTCATGCCATAAGCTACGCATAGCTTATGGCCTTACTCTCGTGATTCCTAGTCTCTGTGGGTGGGAGGCATTCCCGACGCCCGGGGTCCTCACCCACATTAGGATCACTTGGGCCCTCTCACCAACGGCGCCACAAATCCCAAGTGTCACTCCGGGGTTCCCCTTGTGCCCATGGTGTTTCGGATAGTCCTTATGGAGAGGTATGCAACACTGGATGAGATTCTAACTTCTACTACCTGTTAATTTTTACCAATTTTTTAAAATTAGCCTACAAGCTAAGCTATAGCCAAAAAATTGAGTTTATAATTTTCCATGAAAATTGCACAAAATAACAAGCATTAATTTTTTATGTTGAATGATAAATTGTCTAAATATGAAAAATGTTCATGAATATGGATTTGCCGCATAATGAACATAGATTCTTTTGGATCCTTAAGAAAGTATTAAAAGCATATTTTTTTGTGTGCAAAACATGGGTTGTCGCAACCCTTGCTAGTTTTCCTTAACTTATCTTGTCCGCTTTCCAACTCTAGCAAGTGTCACGAGCGCTAACCTACACATCCCACACACGTGCACGGTTAGCTCCCCATACCACGGACCACCAAGCTCATGGCTTAGTCACCAAACCCTCCTACACATGCATTCGGGACTCTTTCCTTAAGGTAACCAATGGTCAGATGTGGATTTCCATCCATGGAAATCCACTCTTGAGTTGATCATTGTGTTGTCGAAGCAACACTACAACAACCTGAAGCATAGTTGCCAACTATGTTCCGGGGGGGTCGGTCGGCGAAACCGCCTCACCCATATAAGTCTCTAGGACTCTAGGCAGAACCCCTACCCCACCGTCAAGAAACCTTTTGTCTCTCTACCAAGAGTTGGGGCCAAGTAGACATTTTCCCTTAGCCTTTGGGGCTAGAAGCCCCCTACAGCTTCAGATTGCCATAACTTCTTCTTGTGGTCTCTGATGCCATCAAACGACCACTCCATCGTCATTTATGTTTCACGCAGATGCCAATGGACTCCTCACTTGCATCATTTGGCCAAATATTGAGAAAATTATGGTTGTTCAAAGTTAGGCAGTCCTGGGCACCACTCCCAGATCACTGCTGTCCCAGGGCGTTGTCCCGGGACAACGCTCCAGTCAAATTGTCATATCTCTTAGCTCACACCTCCTATTGAGGTGTTCTTGAGCATTCTAGAATCCTCACGCCATAAGCTACCCGTAGCTAATGGCCTTACCTTTGTGACTCCTAGTCTCCGTGGGTGGGAGGCATTCTCAACGCCCGGGGCCCTCTCACCAATGGCGCCACAAGTCCCGGGTGTCACTCTAGGGTCCCCTTGTGTCCATGATGTTGCGGGCACTCCTCATGGAGAGGTGCGCGACATTCATCCCCACCAAATGGAGTCGATGCCCTCATCGACTATACTTGTAGTTGGCACACCAATTCTCAAGTTGCCATCCTCTCTTGGTGTGGCATTGTGTTTCCCTTGGGTACTACCCCCACAATGCATCTTGAAATTTGGCAAAGTCTTAACAATATTCTTTACACACAATTTTTTTCTTTTATTCATTAGAGTTAATCGTAAAGTCAAAAACTAAGGAAGGATGATGGACCCCAACCCCTAATTCCAAGTGCCATCGATTGTAACAATGTCCATTGATAGGTGCTAAAAAAATCAAGGTAGCAAACTTGATTTACACCTATTCTTGGGCAATGAAACTTTCATGTCCTCCTTACCTCTATTCTAGGTAAGAGAGCCTGAACCCACCCCCTGCCTCATTGGAGCAATCTTCATTCTCTTCTTTCTTTTTGCAGCAATCTTCACTCTCTTCTCCTGCAAAGGTTTCGAGCGATAGAGTGTCATCAGTTTGGAGAAACATATTCAAGATCATGCTTCTAGGAGCCAATCATTCAAGTATTGATTTTGGGGTTAAGTGATTGAGGTTGTGATTAGGAATAATTGAGTGAATGACCAATGGGTGATTATGTGAGGAGTGAGGAGCAATCGTGTGAGACAAATGATCAATTTGAAGTTGGGCTAACCGAATTGACCAGAAGTATTCCACTTGATTTTCATTGACATAGTGAGGTACGGGTAGGAGCAGTCAAGAGTTGGGTTGCCCAAATAGATAGGATAGCAAAGTTTTAAAGATTGAGAGGATTGATTTGTTATGACTGAGAGCTCCTGATGATGTGTTGTTAACAATGCAAATACAATTGGACAAGACAAGCTTGTGAGGTTCATCCATCAAGACAAGCTTGTTTGGCATGATTAGATGTGACATCTCCCTTGCAAAAATGCGATTTTTCCATGAAACTACAAACAACAAGTTATCATGCAAAACCATGCGCAACCTTTTTTTTTAAAGTAGAAAAAAGTCCACCTTCAGTACATACATTAACATGTTTCATTTATATTATGAAGTTGCACAAATATTTTACTGGTTTGAGCTTTGAAGGTCAATTATACAAATAATGTGTTTTTACCCATTGCATAAATGTGAAACTCAATGTCAAAGAACAAAACACATAATTCTTCAAATCCATCAAGTAATAAATTTCTCATGTATTTGAACAAAATATTTTTAGTAGTACGCAAATAAATGAGAAGCTCATGAATTCCAATGTTGGAATTTGTGGTGACTTGACCTCCTTCCTCCAATTTGATGGGATTGAAGAACTCATGTGGATTTACACACACAATCATCATCATAAAAAAAAATTCAACTTGGAATTTGGAGTTAAAATTGTCCACTCTATCTTCCAAATTTAACAAGAATTTACTATCACAAGAAAAACTTTACCAGAATAAATTTTCCACTTTGCAATATTAACAAGAAATCTACTATCACAAGGGAAAAATTGTGTGCTAATGATTTGGACAATATGTGTTTTGTACTAATTTGGAGTGCCAACTAACTGACAAACAACATACAACTTATTGGAGTAATTGAAGACCAAATATTGCAAGTTAAATTAAGATTATAAACATGTTGTCTACATTATCAAATCTTTGGAGTCTCCACTCTATGGACTTGTTGCATGAGACAATTGTTGTTGGGTTGGCTAGTTGTAGCCATAGTTGGGATTGTTGTCAAATGTAGAAGGCACGCACTCATAGGAAGACGTGGAGCATACATGGTATCGATATGTAGACATGGTCCCAGAGCCAAGGTTGCAACCTTGTTGCAACTTATTGGAGCAACCCCATACCCAAAAAAAGATTATTCTCTGTTTCATTTTCATCATCCCTTATTGTGTTCCATAATTTTACGAATATAGTTTGGTTCAAAGATTGGAAAGCATGGATGTTTTTGAAAATGTTAAAAATGATGCACTATGAAGTATATTAATTACCAACACATAAAAAAATGGTTATGAGATTGATTGGATCAATATTTAGGATAATCAATTATACTCCAAAAATGTGGATGTAGTAAGTATATGATTTATGTCTCAAAACTTTGCCTTGTATATTGTTCCAACTCAAGTCTTTACATAATGTTGATTATTAAAACTTTGTTTTGTGAAAATCCTTAATAACTATTAGAGGTTACGGTTACAAGCTTCTAATTGTAATTTCCCAACATTTGGACATATATAGGAGCTCTTATAGCATTAATCACTATGATGGTTGTATCGTGGGCCATGCAAATGATTGATAAATTCCGTGGACAATGCGAGGATTATCCTCCCCTCCATCCAAATTCAACCTAAATATGAGATATCTGGAAAGGGAAGGTATTAAAATTCATAGGTGTGACAATCAAGTGAAAGCTTACCAATTTGAGAGGTGCTTTTTCCATGGTGTACCTAACGGATTTCAAGACCTCACCGAGTTGATATTCTCCTGGGCCTATAGATAAATTCAATAATAAATTGTTGGTGGGGAGTAACATGCCACAAGTATTAAGTGGGCAGTGTTTACCATGACTTTATTTACTTACAAATTCCTTAAAAACAATTCGCTTATGTTTTACCACAGCCGAACCTTGCATTTTGATTGCATTGCATTGTATAATGCATATTTTTTAAAGAGAAGGTAACATGTGTGTTTCAATCAAAGTAGAAACCTTCACTCACTTTAACCCACTTCAAGAGCCAAGTTAGGCGAGTGATTATTACCCTGATATTACTCACATTGGACAATGCAAAACATTTTTTACATGTGATAATGTAAATACAATGTTTTTTTGTCAAATCAACTAGATACATTCCTTCAATTTTGTGTTGATATCCTTTATTTTGAAAATCTTATAAGGATAGATCATACACCACTTGACTACAAATTATTTCACCCCATTTTACACAAACACGTGCAAGCTTATTGTGTCTAAAAGACAAGGCTAAAGGTGATACTCTATTTATAGACTAACATGTGATATGAAAGTAAAAAAAACCCATTAAAAACCCATGTGATTCTTCAATTATGTTGAGTACCCTCACCTAGTTGAATTTGATGACATTGAAGCTCGTTCTTGTGAATTTCCTGCACCTTCCATTTCCAACTTCTTGCCATTCCCATCTCCAAATTCCAACATTTCAATGTGTAGCCATAATGTGCAACAATCCAATGTGTTCAATTTTGGGCCGAAACCTTTGAAACAAGCTACAAATCTCAGAAAACCAATCACCTTTGAGAATTTGATAGAGTAGGTGTTTGTTGGTTGCCAGTGAGGAATTGTCTTGCTCACACCAGTGAGTCCTTAGGTCCAAGTACGACACTTCTCTACAACCTTCTTGGTTGGGGCTATTGATAGGATTAGAATAGTTTTGGGTGAAGGATATGGTTTGGTCCTACCTACTGGATGGACTTAGTGTATCCGCTTGCTTTGGTCCACGTGAGAGCTTCTCTAGCCCTGCCATTGGCTAAACCCAAGGTTGCCTAACCCTTGTTTGTTGGCATGGTAGGCGTGTCATGACGAGCGTCCCACCTCCACCCAAATTAGAATGGGTGCATGTTTATTCTACTGATCAATGTTATGCTAGAATGAAGTAAAAATTACAAAATCACATTGGCAACTTCAAGTGAGGAACATAACTATTGAGCTTATAATTTGTGGAGTTAAGTTGATTATCTTTTGAGTTTTTAGGATGTTTTAATTTTTGGATATGTTCATTTCAACTTCTAAGTATTACTCCACTCACTATGTCATAGGTTAAATTCCTATCAAAAGAGGGATTTGAACTAGTTGTAAAAACCATTTAGAGTACCATAAAATGTGTTCTTAGTGCGGACAATAAAATGACAGGGAGAAAGTACGGTCAAGTGCACCAAAAAATGCTCTGGTATACTAAAGCCATAAGTTTTTATGGTCAAACTCCTAAAAGTAGTAGCAAAGTGTTGTTTAAATTGCATTATTTTTCATCGTGACCTCTATTATTGTGTTAAATGATAAAATATACAATGTTAAGATGAGATCTTCAAAACTTGTAATTAAAAGTGATGCTCAAAAGCAAATGGCTAAATCTGGTTTTGGTTGTAAATTTCATGACCTTAAATATTTTGAGATTGGATTTTTTATATTCCTCAAAATTATTATATTATTGAGGGCATCAATATAGAAATTTGTAAAAAAATTAATCAAATGTAATTGATCATATTTGGAAGAAATTCTAGACAATTACTTGTTCAATATCACATACTTGCACAACACTTGCACCATCTTCTAAAATATGTAGACACTTCTTGAAAATAAGAATTTCAACATAAAATTCTTGGCTTTGTAGATTAAAGCATTTTAAAAATGTTATGATTTTTTCCTTCATAAAATTCAAAGTTAGTATATAGTTTCGAATCGCTTTCATTTAAACCTATGTAGGGTTCAAGAGCTATCCACTTGACCATGCTTGCATAGAACATGGATGAAACATTGCTTTGAAAATATTAGAAACCATGCATTAAACCAACTACAAAACAATACAAGCATAAGTATTCATCCGAACCACCAAAGCAACGCAAACCCAGTTTATATGACAATCAAATAGTATACATGGTTCGCGTACACACATGAGCTTGCAGTTGTAATCAAGGTGAAGTGTCCCTCATTCACGCCCACAACTAGGCTAGTGTCGTCTCTATGTGTGTCGTCTTGATAGTCAAATGACAGTTGATTTCAATATGAAACCCATAGTTTTGTATTTATGAAGTGTTGAGAGATCTAGCTAGGCTGAAACATTATGATCAGGCAACATCACATCTATAACATACAACAATTCATCTAAAGTCTTTTAGTTTTCTCCCTATGATGTTTTACATTCCCACTACCAAGCCAAAAGTGAAAACTTCCAAGTCTCCACTACGAATGGTGTTCAAGGACATTCATTAACCCTTTACTTACTAGGATAAATGAGAAGTATTCTCAAGTATCTTATGAACACTTCATTGCATATAACTGAAATTTGTGGAATTTATTGATGGTTTTCATTTCAACTTCAAGTGTAATAATTACCTCTCAAGTAAAAAAATTGAGCACTCCGTGTTAACTCCTTTTTCTGTTCTTTTTGATCTAATGTTCTCAAGAATTTGCCTTGAAAATTATGATAATTCATATTCATATTCATATTGAATAATTTATCAATATGAATATGAGCCTTGAAAATTATGATTTTTTTTTTTCTATGGACATCATTCGAAATGAACAATCATCTCACACTAAAGATGTCCACTGAAGTTCCACTTACATGAAAGTGCTCGGCCATAAAGATGCTTGGAGATACTAGCCAAAGCTTCACCGACATTAGCAAAGTTTGTGTTTTTTTCATTGGAATGGCCGGCACATGGAGTGTGCTCTAAGTCACACTAACTTGTGCATCCTGCCCATACTATTTAACAAATTATTCAGTGTTGTCATTGACAAGTGCACCAAAGGCACACGTGTCGGGAAAAGTGAAGCTGAAGTGGCTGCCTGCGCTTTCCCCTGTTTAGGGTTTCCTGTGACCTGTCTAGTTCTCCGTCAATGCTCGCAACGCCAAATTTGCTCTCAATCGTTTGCTCCGTTGGAGTTTCTTGTCTCTGGGGTCAACGAAATCCGGAAAAAGGACTTCGCGGTGCGTCGGTGGAGGAGGATGGGGTTGTATCAGATCGTCGAAGCGTTACTCATGTTCACAAACGCACTTGCGATTCTGAACGAGGATCGGTTTCTGGCGCCGAGTGAGTTTGCCATTCCCACGAAACCCTAATCCGCTTAAGATAAAATAAATTGATCGTTGGGCGTGCTACATATTATGTTCAGTGTGTGCGTGTGTGTGTGTTAGAGAGAGAGAGAGAGAGAGAGTATTTATGGCAAGCATGTAAATTCACTAGGGACACTGTGGGTGGATCAATGAATGACGAATGCATGTGGAGGTTCCTGCAGATGGCTGGGGTTTTGCTGATATGGGAAGTGGAAGGGTATCATCGTTCAAGGGTCAGTTCATTGGTTTGCTACACGCTGTGCAATACCTAAGAGGTAGGGTTTCCATAACAGATTGGGCTCCTGCATTATCTAAAGCCAGACTGGAGAATTGATCATTTGTAACCTGTCACTTTGTTTTCCATTGGGCAGGCTAAATTTTTGTGTGTGCATTCTGATGAATTTGGTGCTCCTGTAGCATCCGAGAATATTTGTTGTGGGATTTGATTAAGGTTGTTGTGTTTTGTGGGGAAGTGCTTAATTAGTGGGCTGGTTGGGGTGAATGTTTTGCAGTGCCGCTGGTGGCAGCCAATGGTATTGTCATTGTGAGCAAGTTACTATTTGGCTGACGTCGATCGGGAAGCAAGCATAGAACACGTATATAATCTGATGGTGTACAATGACGGTCGATAGTGTCCATTCGAAGATGATTTCACAGTCCATTATCAACTGCAGATTTTGTGGGCCCAGGTGACCCGTGTTGTCACCAAGATGGGGTTTTACTTGCATCTTGTTTTGTATCAGTTATGAGGAGGGCTGAATGTTTTCTGCGGTTTGAATAGAGGACATTATAGAGCGAGCCTAGGTGCTCTTTATAATATGTGACTTCAATCTTGGGATCTGGTCAGGTGCCATTTGTACTGCATTGAGCACTGCTCGAAATAGATTGGAATGTACTGCTCAACAACCTCTAAAAGAGCATTTCTCTTGTAGGTTCGGCCACTATTTCCATTGTTTTGGACAAAGCCAAACATGTAAGACAATGTTTAGACAGTCTACCAATAACTGTCAGTTTCAAGATGGTAAGAGTGTGCATGTTCTTCCTAAATCTGAAGTGATTGTTAAGAGCTGATGATTGTAATTAGCTAGTGAGTCAGTCAGGATTGGTGATTCTGTTTTGTGCACGATATGGGGAAACCATATATTTTGTGTTTGAAGACAGTCACAAAGTTTTCCTATCACCTTCACGACATGCCAAAATGCATTCTACTCTGTCCTCAATATAGGGTTTTCAATGGTTGGCGATCACTGTAGTAGGCAAATGTTAAAGTTTCCTATTACGAAGGATGTTGACTTCTTTTTTTGGCTTTTGGTGCCATTCTTTCATTCTCCAAAAGGCCCACCACAAAGCAATGTTGGCAATTGTAACTGCAATCAAGAGTGCGTGGGACAGACATGTAGATTTCACAGTAGCCATGGTGCTAGGGTAGCAATAACATGATTCTTTCACGGCTTTGGTGTTCTTCCCTCGCCACAGAAACAATCTGCCACTGGCAAATTATGTCCACTGATTACATCCTGCTTGTGAGCTTGCCATATGAATCCAGAGATTTCCAACGCGCTCTTTCCTTCTGATATTAATTCAGCAAAATATCGGCGGTTCAAGATCATATTCTGTTGCTTACCTGCCAAAATTCTATCTGAAATCACCATTTTGTCCATGTTACCTGTAAATGTAGCTATATAGGCATCGCTGTGCAGGCAAACATACCAGTCTATCGCAGCTGCACGACTCCCTCCCAGAGCTTTCAAGCTTCTCTTAGTGAGGAAATTGGACTTCTGTACAGCACGGGGAAATGCCGAAGCTAGTTCGTGAAATTCCAGTAGCCCTGTTCCTGATGCAACGTAGATTGTTGTGGAGGAAGGAATTTTGAGCGCCAGGAGAAGGCTTGCAGTTTCCTTTGGTGTCAGAGGACACTTCCCCCTCCTCCTCCAAGACTTCTGAAGCTCCTTTCCCAACACCTGCCTGGTGCCTTGAGCTTGATCAATGGCAACCACCGAGGCGGTGGACAGGTTATTGTATAGACATCGGCTGTAAGCAATCATGTCTGGCTCAAACCGGAGATGGAGAGCTACAAATGGACGTGGAATTTGTTGCAATAGACTTTCTGCTTCGTTTTGCAAAGCCTTCGCCAGCCGAAGTGCATGGAAGCAAGCCTGACACTGGGTGCTCTTTGCCAGAACCGGGAACCGGTCTTCCCTCTGGGTTGCAGGGGGCCGGAGGAGGATAACCTTGTGATGCAGGAGCTCAGGCAGCAGTGACTCCACATAGTCGAACGGAGCCTTTTGTTTGTGACAAGTGATTGGGTATGGAGGTTGAGATGATACAGCAGCAGGTATGTCCTGTGCAGCATAAGGTCTTAAACGGTTACATTTTTCTGACAAGCCCACTTCTCCTAGGATATACAACACGCAATTAGTACAAGATGGTCAGCCAATTCAAGCGGAGGCTGTAGCCACTTTCTACTTATTTGTCAGAGCTCATATGAAAATCTCATTCATTATCAAAGTAAAGATTCTTATGCTCATGAAATGGTCATACAGTCATGTTGGCTATTGAGCCTAGAATGGTCATCGTATTTTGAGCACAGTCCAATCTCTTTTAAACACAAGTCTTTTGATCTCCATTCTTGGAGCCACACCAAACCACATACCGCTCAAATATTATAAGTGTCCTAATAAGAAAAGTAACTGAATAAGGAATGTCTACCTTAGTGAGGTTATATTGCAAAGTTGTTGACCTATGAAATTCATTACTCATCATTTCTATGTTTTTATGCATGTCAATAAGGTGATTATATATATTGGATTACGATTTTCTAGATCTGGACTGCACGTTGTTATTGGTCAATTATATGACAACTTCAAGCTGTACTTTCATTTTCTGTGTTAGAGATGTTTTCAAATATTTGTCCAATTATGGAGAATTCCCTCTACATTTATCCTTTCATATATGATTTTTTACATTGTTTAGTTTTAGGGAGATATTGATCCAAGGCAACTGTTTTTTTCAAATCTATTTTCAAGTCTTGATTTTTTAGGAACTTCAGCAATATAGTCGAGAATTTCTACATTGTCCACCAAACATTTCTTCAAATTTCTCCAAAAAAATTCAACATCTTAAATTCTAAATAATTTATGTTGAAACTGACCTGGGCGTAGAATAATATATTCACCCAGTCGTGGAGGCTCTCCACAAAGTAGTTCACGTCAAAAATGTCCGCGAATTCACTCGTGTCGTTCCAATATTGGGCAGCTTTGAACTTGGGCAATAGGAGGGTAGCATTTAGCAACCTTGCAATTCCTACTCCTTTGCACAGGTCACGGCGCATCTGGTTCAAGCCACCAGAGCACTCCACTATTATGTAACCATTGGTCTCATGTGATTCCAGCCTTGGCCTTGGGGTGTGTGTCCACCATGAACATGGTTTCCGTTGAAATGATGCAATCCCTTTCCAAAGCTCTAAGCTCAGGGCTCTGGGATTCTTTTCCACATTGGACATCTTATGTTCAGGTAAGAAATCATTCCCAGATCTCAACAATAGCACGACTGCTATGCATAAGAACAATCCTCCTCGGTATGCATGCTTGAGCTCCATTATCTCCTCATAGCTGTTTGTGAGTAGTTAATTGATTGGGACAAGTGCTGCAGACGGGACCCAGCACTCCCTCGCCGCCTGCGGTTTCTATGGGTTTCCACCTCCTGCAACCTTCTAAGGTATTGTGGTGTTATTCGTTTACTTTATTAATCAGACACATATATTTGAATGGTGTGGAAAGGTATACATCTAAGAACAAACATCATAAAGACACATGTTTACAAGAGATTGGACTACGTCATCATGATTTCTTAAGTTCCCTACACTCAATAGTGGACACAATTGGGAGGACCTGTATATTCACTCAGAATCAACATACATGCACTTCTGATATCAATAACTAAATAAAGGGAGGTCTGATTTACAATCCGATTTTTGTTGAGGTTTCAACATGCATTTGCTAACAGTTAACGATTTTCAAGAGGTAAAGCTGATCAATAGAAAATTGATTCCCTGCAATAACCTTAAAATTAGGATGGCCTTTACAAACCCTACAGAGTGGAACGACCTGCCCAAAAAACCAAGGACAACGATTGATGAGGTCCTCTCTGCCACACTCGAATTGTTTGGTTTGGAGAGATTGCTTTTGACATTTTGAGTCGGAAACCCTACCCAACCCTGCCAGGACCTAACTGGAGAAAAATGGAGAAGCCAGCTGAGCTAGGAGAGTTTGAGAAGTGGAGGGTTTTGCAGGAAGTGCAACAGACATCCTCATAGTTTGTGTTCCTCACCTTAGGGCCACTTCACACACGAGCCAAGAGCCATGACCACGAAATTATGAGAGCCCAAAAGAAGTGTCCAAAGGCCGTCCCAAGACACTTCCAAAATCATGCAGTGTGGCCATGGGCCTTCAAGTGTAGTGTGAAGTCATATGTGGCTGGGCCCTCAACCAAATGCTATTTCAATGAATTTCTATTCAGGCGGGCTCCTCACACATGATAATATATAATAAATCAACGGTTGTGAGATTTCGGAGTGCCATGGTCTCCCGGTTTTGTGTTAGGCCTACCTCCAAGTGGTGGTTTTTGAAAATATTCCATGTGACCATGAAACATGATCCATTTGTTGCCATGTAGGAATCCATGCAGAGTTTACATCCATCTTGCATTCACTTACGCCGTTGGTCCCTCAAGCATAGTGTGAAGCGAACTTGGACCGGCTCCGCCTTTTCCACCAATGAGAGTGCTTGAAGTGCAATGGCCACGGGCACTCAGTCTCGTGTGTGAAGTCACCTTATTGCATACAAGACTGCCTACCTCTCTACATAAGTGGTTTTTTCCTACCATGTATTTTGGCCATGCAACACCTTGTATCAGTCAGTCAGAATCTCGCCAGTCAGAATCTCTGCAGCACCTTGCCTTCTCTAATCACCTCTTGCATGTCTTCCTGTGCAACCCTAAACCCTAAACCCTAAACCCTCTTGACTCCCATGGAGATGCACTAATCTATCTCTCTCACAAACACTCTCACACACACTCTCACATCTAGTGTAACTTCTGTACCAACATGTGAGTCCTAGGAAATTGAGCTGCGTTGGTGAAAGAACAATGGAAATCTATACCCATCGTAGATTTTCAGATTTTCCAGTGCCTTAGGACAAGTTACTAGTGATGTATGACAATCCCCCAAGACTCATATGCTTGTAGTTACTACACTAGAATTATATTTAGTGTCACCAATTTGATTTGTCTTGCTCAATACTAATTGAAACCACATGTGTAGTGTCACCAAGACTAAACGTAAACCTAACATTGTTTCTCATTCCTTGTAATTTTTTCTTTAAAAAAGTGGGCATTATAGATTTGCAATATTGCAAATATTGTCACTTACTAAGTGGTTTTTCATCCAAATTTCAATCATCCATAACAATATTTCATTACATAAATGTTGGGATGTAGAAAATACCAAACTTCGTTGTGATAATTGGCACTTAAATGAACTAAAAGTAAGTTGGGGTGGCATCCCGGGGAGTGCACTTAATGCTAAGACTAGGAATCACGTGAGTGCGTACTTTCGACCCCCCTATGTATGTACTAAAAAATCATTTAAAATTTGTTAAAATAATATGAAGTTGTTAAACACAATCTAAAGTTCTTGTTGTATAAATTTCAAAAAAATACTCACTTGTAAATATTTTTAAATTGATTTTTGAAGCGAAAAACAACACATTTCAGTTCAAACTTCTATAATTTTTTTTAATAAGATTTTAAAAACTTTTGGTCCTGAAATTTACACCAAATGATAGATATATACGTAATGATTTAGCACCTAAAAAATCTTAATTTAAAAACTATTTCAAGGTCAAGTACATAGGGGGGTATGCTATTAAAACGCACTCACGTGTATTCCTAGTCTTAGCATTAAGTGCACTCCCCGGGGGTGGCATTTGTTGTAAAGTTGTTCATAACAAGTGAAATTAGAAAAGTTATCACAATGGCATGAAATACCATATGCCACTAAATACAATATTCAATATAGTGCTTGTATCTTGTTGCTTCCCCACATTTCCTTCTCATCCACATACCCGTAGCTCTCTAGCAGCTTGGGCACCTTTTTGCCTAATAATTAATTAAAGTGCAAAAGTAAGTTAGGTAGCCATAAAATAATATTCTAACATTGGGTAGATTCCAAAAATAGTAAAAAATAAGTTAGACATTCATTCCCGTTTGCTTGTCTCATTCCTGTCTTTAATTTATGGTAGTGTGTCAGCATGACTTGTGGAGAAAATTTATGCTTGTATTGTTTTTAGACCATGAGTGAGATTGATGCAGCGTGAAGACACTGTTGAAGTTATTTGATGCTCCTTTGTTGGATTCCAGTGAATGTCACTTGCATTATTGTGTTTTTAGGCACTCTTGTTTTCTTTCTTTCTTTCTTTCTTTCTTTGGACACTCAACGAAATCCATTTCCTAGAAATTTAGGCACCTTTAAAATTAATTATTTTCTGCCCAAGCTACTAGAGAGCTACAAGTACTGTAACTAACTCAGGACATACCTACACTTGCATGCGGGCATAAGGTCATCCATCCACACTGCAACAGGTTGATAGTATTGACCACTGTTGGACTAGTATCGCCTTTTTAATACCATTTTGGTTATATGTATTGAGAATTTTACATTTTCTTTAATACGAGTAGGAAAAGGGTATTTGACAATATCTCTGCTTTCACGTCTACATACCATGCAAGAACCTCCATACCTAGGGAAAATCGCATGGTATCAATTTGGGTTAAAAAGGTGATGATCCAAATAATTTTGGGTACATAAAAAATTTCTCACCTTGACATAGCCACTGCATATTAGTATTTGATTGGTTTTACAATTTTGATACTCGCAGACAAGTTTTTTGATGCCATTATTGATGTTAATTATTGATACCATGGCATTTACTTATATACCGACATTCAAAACTGGTATCGACCATTGTTGTGTGGGTATCTAGGTTCAACCAAGGCATCAATAAGGGTATGGCTACATATCTAACTTTGGTTGGTATCACATTCTTCAATATCAATATTGATGCACCCATTTGAAATGTGCACATATACCATCAAAAGTTCCATGGTAATGCCTATTTACCCTTCAACAATTTGTGAATGCTTTTAATGTCATGACATGTCGGTTATCAAATTCTAAGGTTCCTTGCAATGAAACAACCTACCATTTTTTGAACTCCTAGTGGAACCCTAGATGAAACGGGAGATGAATGTGTGGACACATTGGGTCGCTCAATTTGTTCAAGATAGTTGTTCCTACTCTTGGGGAGGTCACTCCATTGTCAAGTTGAACACCACGTGCGTTAAGACAAAATCTGTTTTTTTTAAAGGGCATCACCAAAATGGGTCAAAATTTTATCAAATTTTTTCATGAGTAGATATACACGGTATCTATCACATAGTGAAAAATGGTAACAAAATTTGATGATCTTTTTTTCTTACAAAACATACCGTTTCTAACTAGAATGACGTAGAATTGAACTAAAAAAATTACTACAAAAATGAAGATGACTAAAAATTTCAGAAAAATATCCAAAAGATACTATCAATGGTTATGTATATGTGGAAAAAATATCATAATTTTTTAAATTATCTATGGCATGTAATATAGGGGTAGCAAACTTTTAACGCACGTGGTGTTCAACTTGACAATGGAGTGACCTGCCTGGGTACCTACTTCCGACACTTTGACAAGTTTGGCTACTTCAAATGACATCATCTATGTGACGATTGTCCTTGGGGTGATCACACCCCCTTATGTTTTCATAACCACGTGCGATAAAAGTTTGCTACCCTATATTATATGCCATAGATAATTTTAAAAATTATGATATTTTTTCTACATATACATAACCACTGATAATATCTTCTTCTTCTTCTTCTTTGAAATTTTGAGTCATCTTTATTTTTGTAGTAATTGTTGTAGTTCAATTCTGCATCATTCTAGTTAGTAAACGGTATGTTTTATATTGAAAAAAATCATCAAATTTTGTTACCATTTCTTACTATGTAATAAATACCATGTATATCTACTCATGAAAAAAAATTGATAAAATTTTGACCCATTTTGGTGATGCTTTATGTAAAAAGTAGATTTTTTTTATCGCACATGGTTTTCAACTTGACAATGGAGTGCACCCCCTGGGCGATTGTCACGTGGGATTTGCCTTTCAAAGTGGATCTGAGAGCCATACAACTCAATGCATTTGAATCATTTCCCAAATTTTTTATAAGACTTCTAAGCCAGAATGTTCCAAAACACGTTGTGGTCATGTAAGGGCATTCGTTGGTGCTACCAATGTAGGTCATGCCCCACCCTTTCCATGAGACAAAGTGATTCTTGAATGTTGAAATCACAACGTCTCATCATTTGTGAGAACGTGGGACAAAAAGACTTGTTTGAAAGATGACAAAGTTTTCTTCAAAACGTACATTCCATGCTTGTAGGTGCTCCTAACCTTGTACACTGAAAAGTGCAATCAGGTTGCCATTGTGAATAGCAACTTGTGAATAGCATCTGTACCCATGCAAATTGCTTTGGGTCAAAATCAAAATACAAAAACTTATAACTTTGTTTATTCATCCATATAGACATCATGGTAAAAAGGTTATATATAGATAGATAAATAGATATGTGTGTGTGTGGTTGATGTGGTAATAGTAAACATCTATAATAGTGTGAAATGTTGATATATTAGTGTGGGGCAGCCTAATTGCAAATATTGGTGTAAGTAGATGGTTATGTTAGCTACCAAATTCATCCCTTTCAGCACATGTAAAAAGTGATGAAGTAATCCTACAATTCTTGCATCCCAAATACTTTTTAGAATCAAGACGTGTTCCTATCCCTTTGTAAATAGCCTCAATACCTCTTCCATTCAACTATTATATTGTGGAGTCAAAGGGGCATTACATTACTCAACATTGTGCCTTCATCTAGTGGGCCTAGGGAATATAACCATGCGTTGTTGGGAGCTTACTTAGAATTTGAGTCATCCAATAGTTATATTCCCATGGCCCACTGAACAGAAGCACAACGTTGAGTAATGTTATGAGTCCATGGACCCATTCCAACAAAAATATTTTCTCTTGGAATGTGATGGTTTTGAGCACAAAGTTATCAATTACTTACATGCATGTCTAAAGAGCGAGGACAACCCTCACAACCAGTGTACATGTGGCATCACGGTATTGGAAGAGAACTAGAAATTTCCGCAAGTAGATTATCAACAAAATATACATCAGGGTTTTCTTAGTAAGGTAGATGGGTCTTAAATGGTTACTTTTACTAACTAGCCCAGTTCTCCTTGGATCTGAAACATGCGATTAATACGAGACGGTTAGCAAATCCAAAACGAGGCCATAGCTGCCTTCCTTGTAATGTTTGGAGCTTATATGAATATCTTAATACTCATCAAAGTGAAGATTCTTGTGTTCATAAATGATCATGTAGGTCCCCCCATTATGTTGATTTTTGAACTTAAAATAATTATCATATTCTAAGATGCAATACAATCTTTTTCAACCACATGTCTTTTTGGTATCCGTTACTGGAGCCACACCCAACCACATACGACTCAAATATAAGGTGCCCAATCAAGATAAGTAACCAAATTAGGCATGTCTACCTTTGTTATGTATCTAGTCATGAATAGTATCCAGAGTATGCGAGTGACCAAAACCTCTCTTGGTAGGTTCCAATAGGCCGGGGCGAACCAACTACAACACTCGTACCCCGGTTGATGAACGTCTCATGGATGAGTGTCAAACTATCATCCTACATCATGTGCAAGGAGGCTCCTCAAATAAGCCACGAGTAGGTATAGGAGGAAAAAAGGGCCCACACGAGTTGGCATCACAATGACTTTAGTATTATGTGCATTGAATGCATGAATATATAACTAATGGTATCCTCCTCAATTTAGATAAAGACGGAGCACGTGCAAAAGAACTTACTCCAATTAAAGAACAATTCTAGAACATAAAACGTTTGGTAGGTATGCATTTTGGCAAAAGCAGGGTGTAATCCGGACGTATTTAGCGTGCATCTCTTCAAATCCATCGGCCATGAATCATGACACAAATGTACACTCTCTATACATCGCTCTCAATTAGGGTTTGAGAGTTAGGGCGGCAAACATATATAAGAGCTAAGCATTCATTCTTATGTTCGTCAAGGTCGACTTCCACACGAGGTATGAGTTCAACATTTTCCTTATGCTATCTATTATTTTGTCTTCATTTAGGGTAAGTAATCATATAATATTATTTTCTAAATTCATTGACATTAATATTATCCCAACATTTACGTGTTTTGCCATATTTATAAAATATTTTATCATGTATATCATATAGACTTTGAGTGTTCAAATGTAAATTGTCAGTTTAGGGCTCCATTTTGTCAGGTATAGCATCTAAAATCAGAATAGCACATAAATTTGTAATAGGGTTCATTAGAGACTTTTACATTTGAGACAATACATATGTACTCTTTTCTTGTGGATATTAATGTTTCTTATTGGATTTGTAATTAGGTTTTCCAAATTCTAAATATGGGGAGGAAACAAACGAATTTGAATGTCCAACTTCCAACATCAATCCCTATAAAATTTGAAGATCTGCAGTGGACCACAAAAACAAGGCAAGGATTCGCCTATTCGTGTTCCGTGGTCTTTGCATATATTTTGTGGGAACGTGTTTCAGATTTTATAGATGGTCAACGTTTAGGAGATAATGGAATAGTGCAATGGAATATTGAGAGGACAATTGTGGGGGAGACAAACCTTAAATGTCCCCAAATCGATTCTTTCATTACACATACGTATTATGAGTGTGAGTATGGGCCGAAAGATCATAGAAATAATCCTACACACAAACGATCTACCAAAAGAGGTTGTCTTGCACGTTTCTCAATTAAACAATTATATAAATATCCACATATTGCTGAGATTGCGTATTATGTCATTGATCATAAGAGAAAAGATGGGTCTATAGCACATGGTCCACATGATCCATCTTCGATGTCTAGAAAATCTCAATATGAACCTCGTATTAGTAAAGCACTAATTGGTTGGGTGAAAGATCAATTAGATAAAGGTCATACCCCTAAATATATTTATGAAATTCACAAAAAAAATTGGATGGACCGAGTGCAAGATAGGCAACAAATGTCAAAAGATGATTTTCTTTCTTTGCGAGATATAAGATATTATGAATATAGACAACGTATGGGTATTTAGCACCGAAATAAAAATGATGCCTTGAGTGTTCAAATGTGGGCACTTGAAAATAAAGAGTCCATTTTTTTCTCCCAAAAAAAGACGATGTCATTGGATATTCATTCATTTTAGGTATCCAAACACCATGGCAATTTAACGCTATGTTGAAATGGGGCAATGATGGGACAATATCAATGGATGCGACATTCGGCACCAACCATATAAAATATCATCTCTTCACATTAATTGTGTTCGATGATTTCCATCATGGAGTACCTATTGCATGGATTATCACATCAAGATAAAAGGAGGATGATTTGATTCAATGGTTGACGGCTTTGCATACAAAAGCTATCAACACTTCTCAAGAATAGCGTCCAAATTGTTTTTTTGTCGACGATGCGGTTCATAAACGCAATGCTATCAAGTATGTATGTTTTATTTTTTTAATTGTTATATCATTTTTAATCATTTATTTATTTATTTTGTTGCCGTCATTAAATTATTTTTTTCCGTGTACGTGTGTTTGGCATGATGACAATGTTCCTATATATTTATGCGCGTGACATATCCTCAAAAATGAGAAAAAAACCACAATAACAAAAATTAAAGAGATTTCTCTACGAAATCCGGTCTTCAATCTTTGCCGTGTTTTTATGTACGCTTAATTGGAACACGGAAAGGATGTCCAATCTTTATTCAATCACATCATTGTTTCGCTCAACAAACGTGGGAGCGTGGTAGTGTTGCCCTTGAAGAATATGCTGAGTATTTTTCTACACATTATATCCCGATCATAAGTGATCTTCTTTTCTTGAAATTGTATTTTTCTATACAATTGTTGTATGTATTTGGGGTGTATGCAATGTCAATATTCATATTCATATTTATATCATTATTTCTAAATTGAATCATATTATTATGTTTGTAGATCTTTGGACAATAGCCACTCGAAGTGTACCACACTCCAATATGGACACTCAATCTAGTACAGTGTCATACTATGGAGCATTGAAAAGATGGTTGAATGCGGATGTACGGGGCCTACAAGGTCGAAGAGTAGATTGGTTGGTGTGGCGCCTATCAAATTCCATTTCGAATCACTACATGTATTTGATGGAGAGGAAGTTGAACGGCTTTGTTGTGAATAAAGTTGTAGAAAACATACTTTAAAAGAGTATTGTTAAATCAAGGGAAATTCCAAGTGTGAAAATAATATTATCAACCTATCCCGGAGGTGGTTGAAAGGTTCAATCTATACATTCCGCATATTGGTACGATCTTTCCCGACCGTTTCTTAAATATGCTTGTTGTTCGTGTCCATGGGGATTACGAGGCAATTTTTGTAAACATCAATGTACCATTATATTGGAGAATACCGACATTACAGAAACGTTATTGTTGGAATTTTGTGATACCTATTACGATATAAAAAGAAGGGGATTGTCGGCTATGTTTGATGCATCCGTATCCGATGAATTTTTCGATGAAGAAGAAGAAGAAGAAGACCACGAAACGGCAATTCCGAATATGTCTATTGAGGATGGTGAAGAAAATAGTGCCGATGTTGAAGTTTGTCAACCACTTACACAAGAAGATACATTGCAACGACTATCGGATGTGCTAGATGAAATAAAAAACGAGTGCGAAGAGGGAGGCCAACAACTTGCTTTACACGCGTATGCCATACTTTCACGAGTTTTTTTGGATGTACATAAAATGCGAATTCAAGGTGATGCGGATGATTTGCATCCCAATATGATTTTTGAGCGTATTGATGAGGACACAACAAATTCGGTGAAGAGATTAAAAGACTTTCACGAGCGTTGTATATTATCTTCTCGAAAGCGCAAGTACCGATGACTAATTAATGTTTAGTTGAAGTATGAAAGAAACAATAAATTTACATTTAGATTGCCTATTAGATCAATTCATTATATATATATATATATATGTGTGTGTGTGTATATATCAATAAAACATGTGACATTGATCACAATGTAGTGGTTCATATTTCATCGCATGTTGATCAAGTTCGAAATTTGTCTTCTCGTGTGTCAATACTTTAGTCATACTTTAATTTGACATTGGATTTGGATTTACAATATATTCTTGCCATCTACACTTAAAAAAACTCGCTCATATGATCCAAAGTTAATAAAAGATCATTCTGATTATGTATGCTATATGTCATACAAAATGCACAAAAGCGACGAAGCAAATGAGAGAGTTTTTTTATCACATTGTCAACTTCATTTGTCAGGTATAGCACAATGACACAGTAACTATTCTATATATTTGTTAACTTTAGAGGTCTGTTTTGCATATATATTTTTGTTTGAACGATTAGACGATGACAATAAATTATTTAAAGATAATGCAAGATTTTCCAAAACGATACATGACGTCCTAAATAAAAGTACATGTACATAAATATGTGGAGTGTATCCTCATTATCAATAGTTTGAGAGTTGCAATGTAATATGTACCATTATATTATATGCCTTGTACTTTATACAAGCTCATATACAAAAAGTCAAAAAATATTGTTTTCCCCACAAATGTTCAATTGTCTTCATTGTCTGTGTAGTTCTCCTCCATTATGCCCTTATGTCGTGCCGTATAGCTAGCACATGCATCCGCTATACGACTCGAGCGTTGCGGCGCCATTGCTTCATACCGGGTTCGGTTCGCATCAACTATGGTCTTCACGTACTCCTCTCGTCCTACTTCCAACCTAACAAACAATTACATATATCATAAGCAATAGATATAACTTATATTAAATAAATATATAATAATAAAAAACATAAATGACTAATACTTACAATCTTGTGTGTTCGATTTTCTTGTTTCATCGAAGAACCTCCATAACAAAATCCTCGCGGGAAGATTCACGATCATTCCATGATGATTTTGCCCAAGCATGCTTCAAAGTAGAAACTCCGATAATATCTTTAGTTGACCTCAAATAATCCCCAAAATCGGTGTATGTGATGAGTTTGTTAAATATGGAAGGGGAAATGTGATCACCCCACCTTTGAATGCCCAAAAATTTGTGAAGGACATTATCTAAAATAATAGCCAACAAAGGCTTCTATTTATTATTGTGAAGAACATCCATAGAAAATAAACTCTCCCAAGCTTTGTTAGCCTCTCTCAACCATTTTTTTTCTTGTTGTTTGAGTTCTTTTTGCTTTCTTGCCATCTCATCGCTCAAAACGAAAGCATTATATTTGTCATAATTCTGAGCCCGGGGTTTGAAAATCTCTCCTTTAGGACGTCATGGTGTGTCCCAAGGAACATGGAGGCCGTGCAAGAGCATGTGCTTGCGAAAATGGTTCTTCGCGGCATACCCTTTAGACTTGCAATCCTCAACGAAACAGTTGAATTTGTCTTCATTTTTTTACCACGTCAAATGCTCATTCTTCACCGCAAGTGGAAGATTAGTATTATTTTCCACAAGGTTGGCTGGGGTTATTGGAGCCATCTACAGACGGACAGAAAATAACATTACATTTTGATTGCTAGAGTTTTTAATTCATGAACACAATACATGAACAATATTTGGAATCAATTGATTACACAACCGAATGACAAAAAAAGAGTATAACTCTGCGAGAACATGCTATACAAGACCCTAAAGGCTTCTAATTGAGTGCCCCGAAACACCACATGTGCTATACATGACGCACATCAGTGAAGTTGTTGAACTGTGAACCCTAAGGAGTCTGATTTGAGGCACTATACCTGACGACAACGGCCCTAAATCGACACAACTAGTAAAAGCTTGTCAAACCAATCTTCGTAGCTTCGAGTAGGTGACTAAACCCCCTTCTTGGAAACCTGCTCATCGTTGTCCTCGTTCAAAATTATGGCAGCTCTAGATGACCTGCACATCGACCGTAATGTGATCATGATTACAGCCACACAAAAATATCAACCTAATTTCGGTATCATGGCCCAGAAATATCAGAAAGGAAATCGTTCGTTGCTTGATGCTGGCACTAGAATTAGGTTGCGATGCTGAGCATTGTACTCTTGAGGCACTGCTGCAAGCACTCTTGGAATAAATCCAACTCATGCTGCAATCTGCTTCTTAACCCATCTACAAAACACTCACGTTAATCCCCTAACTTATCCTTTCCGCCTACCTAAACCTTACAAAAATATAATGGCAAGTGATCTTAATCTCAAATCTGTATACGGTGGCAAGGACTTCAAAAAATGAGGCGTTCAATCCTTGGGTTTAAAGCGAGATATTGGTTTTGGGGGCGGCAGGGGATGTGGGGGTGGCAAGGGCTTCCGAGGGAGGGGCAGAGGAAGAGGCCGTAGTTAGGCATTGAATATTTTTCCAACCTTTATAAAAAACTATGTGTTGAATTTTCAACAAAAAAGTTTGGACCTATCTTGCACGTTTTGATTATTCGAGAGCAATGAATCGAAGCATCAGATATGAATATAGGCGAAATCAAAATTAATATAGGCAGCTTCTAAGCAACCTGTTCTCCAATGTCTCCTTGTGATCATTTGGTATGCTCTGAATTCTAGGTTGTGTAATTTCTCCCAAATTGGAGATTGTGTAAATTCTGCACCCAGAGCAATATAGGATCAAAACCAATCCACCTCTTTTGGAAAGGTAAGTTAGTAAGATTGCAAGAAAGTATATGTTGTGTGACCCAGAGAACCCTAAACCTTGTGCGATCGAAAACCTGTCCCGACACCAAAAGTGAGCCCTAGTCACGTTACCCTAAACCTTGTCCAGGAGCGGGAGCTTACCAGTAGCGGGGATGCAGCAAGGGGAGAGCGGCCGCTTCATCGTGGAAGAGGAAGAGTGGGGGCCGTTGCGCCGCGCAGCAGGAGCGGGAGCAGCGAAGACTGGGAAGGCACTCGACGGCTGAGGCCCCGCTAGATGAGGAGCCGGTAACGGCCAGAAAAGGTGGCGGGACCCAGTCTTCCTCTGATGGATGAAGACTGCGTCGTTCATCCGGCCAGGGTACGAGTGTTGTAGCTCGTTCACCCTGGCCGTTCCAATAAAGGTTAGGTTGTAAATATGTCAACCATCACTATGTTTTCCATAACATTATTCAGGTCCATAACAACGTTCTGTGGGACTGACAATATTCTACAAAATATTCCTCACATTCAATCTGAATGATGGAATATTCTACAAAATATTGCCAATCTCACGGAACACTGTTATCAGGGATGTACAAATGGACGTGACGCGGCCTAAACGCGTCACGTCGCGTCACGAATGACGTGACGGCATCACGTCGCGTCACATCCAGGGTGTGACGCCAAACGGACGTTACTGTAGTAAAAAAAATTACTAATGGGATTTTCTTTTTCAGATAAGTAATTATTTCGACATCAATACAGGCAGTCGTCTACCATGGTCGACTGCTATATAGACAGTCGACCACTTAATCGACTGCTAACTCAGCAGTCGACTACAATGGTCGACTGCTAATGTAGCAGTCGACTAAGTGGTCGACTGCTATATAGGCAGTCGACCACTTAATCGACTGCTAACTTAGCAGTCGACTACAATGGTCGACTGCTAATGTAGCAGTCGACTACCACCGTCGACCGCTATATAGGTAGTCGATTACCATGGTCGACTGCCATATAGGCAGTCGATTACCTTGGTCGACTGCCAATGTAGCAGTCGACTACCACCGTCGACTGCCTGTATAGCAATCGACCATGGTAGTCGACTGCCAATGTAGCAGTCGACTACCACCGTCGACTGCTATATAGGCAGTCGATTACCATGGTCGAGGCAGTCGACTACCATGGTCGACTGCCAATGTAGCAGTCGACTATCTTCGTCGACGGCCAACATAGCAGTCGACCATGGTAGTCGACTGCTACATTGGCAGTCGACCATGGTTGGTAGTCGACTGCTATGTTGGCCGTCGACGAAGATAGTCGACTTCAGTTGTAGTAGTCGACCATTGCCGTCGACTGATACTATTAACAGACAAATGCAGTCAACATCATATGTTTGTTGGGTTAAATTTTAATGGTTTGGGTATAGTGGAATATGGATGGATGGAAGTAGTTTAGGAAAAATGTGATTAAAGCCAACAATGATATGTAGAAGAAAAAAAAAACCGCGTTGTATTAAAACAAGTATATCGTAAAGATATAAAAAAATATACAAGGTTGTCCATATCAATGATACACGCATACTACCTTAACCCCTACGATGTTGCCTAAAGAACTAAACAGACAAAACACTATCCTTAACCTCAGTTCTCCAGCAGTCTATGGGCTCATCCCACCCCAAAAACGGCATCTGCATCCGTAGTTTGGCGATGGTCAATGAAATGCGGTTGGACACGTTCTCGCAAGTCAATGCACTCAAAGTGACATCCCAAATTTTCCTTCCTTCATTGGCAAAGAGTATTCGGTCATCACCATCGTTGCAAAGTTGTCGAGCAATCATGCCGACCGCATAACACTCAGCCTCCGCGGTGTAATATACATCGGGATCCTGGTGTCTCCTGTTTTGGATGTAAAACAGTTCCGGCGCCACCCAAAACATCTCCTTCCTCAATTTTTCCTTCGCTTCTACGGTTTCCGCATGCCATAGCGATAGGACATCCTCACCCGAATGCGTTGCACATCCCCAATCACACACCCCAATCTTGAGGCTCCCGTCCGATTCCCAATGCAACATAATGTTGTCAATGGATAGATCGTTGTGTTGCACATTTGCAGCGTGCAAAGCCTCCATGATCCATAAAAATGCCCAAGCCAACTTTACCCTCTTCACCCGGAACTTTTGGACTTGGTCATAGAGTTGCCATTCGGTTGCGTCCATTGTCAAAATGTTGGCATTTGGGCGGTGGGCTCTATCCCGGATGAACATCTCTCGTAGAGTGCCCCCGTTCCACCATAGTGTATAGCCCGCATTGGACACACTGTTGATTAACCAAAACTTGATGAAACCTGGATGCGTGCTCTTTAAAACGCACTTACTTGGATACGAGCTTTTTGCCTATCCGACGTCTTTGGGGTCTTTTCAGCCCACGTAATCTCCGGTGGGAGACGATCGTCGCCCTCGATCCTCACCTTCCTCACCTCCCCGTAACCCCCCACCTTCTTAATGCTCTTCAAACTCACGACATTTGCCGTATCGGGAATCCACAATAGTTGGCATGGGCCCGACACCCTTAGCCACTTCTCCAATTTCTCCGCCTTCCAAGGAATTATTTTGGAGGCCGTCTTGGACAATCCTTTGGCCACGGGATCCCACCACAAAAATATGTCCCGGATTCTTACAGCTCGAGGGCTCAACACCTCGCCTGTTTCGCCCTCCGGGAACATGTTCTCAACCAATTGCTTGAGGTTGAAAATACCATTTTGGGCCTTATTCTTCACCCATGAATCGAACCCCGCAAGATTCCTATCACCGCTAAACTCGGGGCCATCCACTTCCTATCGAATAGCAACCTCCATGTCCCTTTTAATTATCTCAACCCTTTTGTATTTCGGCTGCTCCAAAAAACGGAATTTGATGCCGGCATCCCCATTCCTCAAATACCAGTCAACTATGGCTTGGTGGACCTTTGCCGTTATCGCATCCGAGAATTTTACCCTTGGTTTCCCGCTCCTACTCGACGACCCTGAGGCCGCGGAAGCCCCTCCTTGGCTGCTCGTAGGGGCACCGGCATTTGGGCGGACGGGAACGGTAGTATATGAACGGGGGTAATATTGGCTCCCGTACCCGAAGCACTTCCTGATCCCACATCGGAATGTCGTTGCCGCTTAGGGGGCCGTTTGTGCACCCTGCCGGGTGCATCCGGCTCGTCCTCCGGCATCCTCCAACTTCGATCCTCCATCGTGTTTAAAAACACGCTATTATTGTGTTCACAAACACAACTCAAATGTCTTCACAAACACGGCCGTATTCACACCGCTCCACCGCAAAAAATCGGATCCAAAATTGGCAAGAGTTTGCACCCTAAACCAATCTTCCAACCGCCCCCTAGGCCCTCTCAAAACATTAGGCAAAGGATGCTAGGCATGCTTAGTCCCAATGTCCCGCTTGAGGAGGGGTGGTTGAAAAATGATGTCAATGAGGCCTCCCCACTTATATATATAGGTTGGGTGGGCCTCACACCGACGGTACGACCGGACGCCGCGCCCCTGGATCCTGACCGTTGGACCGTGCATCATCCAACGGCCAGGATGGATGCGACGATTGGTCGACTGCTATACGGCAGTCGACCATCCAGTCGACTGCCAGATAGCAGTCGACTCTGGATAAGGCAGTCGACGTGTGGGCCGACTGCATTTAGCAGTCGATTGCGGGGGTCGACTGCCATGTCGACTGCTAGTTGCAGTCGACCCTGGAAGTCGACTGCCACGTCGACTGCTAAGCAGCAGTCGACCCCCGATGTCGACTGCGAATGGCAGTCGACGTGGCAGTCGACCGCCACATCGACTAGCGGTCGCCTGCGAGGACCGACTGCCATGTCGACTGCTAGTTTGCAGTCGACCGCCACATCGACTGCAAACTAGCGGTCGCCTGCGAGGATCGACTGCCATGTCGACTGCTAGTTTGCAGTCGACCCTGGAAGTCGACTGCCACGTCGACTGCCAAGCAGCAGTCGACCCCCGATGTCGACTACGAGTGGCAGTCGACTGCCATGTCGACTGCTAGTTTGCAGTTGACCCTGGAAGTCGACTGCCACGTCGACTGCCAAGCAGCAGTCGACCCCCTATGTCGACTGCGAATGGCAGTCGACGTGGCAGTCGACCGCCATGTCGACTGCTAGTTTGCAGTCGACCCCGGAAATCGACTGCCACGTCGACTGCCAAACAGCAGTGGACCCCCAATGTCGACTGCGAATGGCAGTCGATGTGGCGGTCGACTGCCATGTCGACAGCTAGTTTGCAGTCGACCCAGGAAGTCAACTGCCAAGTCGACTGCCAAGCAGCAGTTGACCCCCGATGCCGACTGCGAATGGCAGTCGACTGCCACGTCGACTGCAGAGCAGCAGTCGACCCCCGAAGTCCGCTACAAATGGCAGACATTGGACCTCCCCCCCTTCCAAACATAAACAAATTGCTTTTGCAATGGATCCTATAGCAGATTACTCTAAACACTTTTAATATCATAGCATCTTTTATATTTAGTGCACGTTCAAGCGTCGGGACTATAAAGGGTTCACCGCTCATTAGCATTCATCATTCCCCCTCGCTCTAGTTGGCCTTGATTGCCTTTTGGCATTCGTTGCAAGTGGAGAGAGGTAATAGGTTATATTGGGATGGGCACGCGAAACGAATGGAAGCCTTGGTTTGTGCCCAAGGAGTGGACTCCAACGTCCAAGAAGGTCGAGTGCAAATTTTGCGCGTTGGAATTAGTTTATAGGAAGGACCGCATGGTTGCCCATTTGGGATACCAAAAAAATGACGGCAAGATGTGGGGGGTGGCATTGTGTCAACGTCAAGGGCCGATTGTAAAGTCTTTATTTTCGAGGTGCGGCGGATCGTGGCCGCCAATTCCGGATGACTTTGTGGACGAGTGCGTTGAGGACGGGGGAGAAGCTGTGGTCGGGTCCCAACAACAAGCGTCATGTGGTGCATTGTCGAACGCGAACGGAAGCCAAACCGCTCCACCATCGCCCGCAACGTCAGTGGCAAGGGAGTTGGTGTCCGGGACGACTCCCGAACCCCACCGACGTTCCCAATGGCAAATGAGACTAAAAGAAGAGTTGCAAAATTCGACAAAACGAGACTTGGATACAAAATGGTCGCAAACATTTTATGAGGCTAATATCCCCATTAGTATTGTCCGCCATCCCGCGTTCATCCAGGCCGTTAAGGCAACCGCCGAGGCTAAAATTATGTACAAACCCCCAACATACCATGCAATGCGCAAGAGTTTACTTGACGATGCACGGTTCAATACACAAAAAATCGTGGAGTTGAAGACAACATCATCCATCCACAAATATGGGTGCATTATTTGTTCGAACGGATGGGAGAATGTTGTCCACCGTCCTTTGATGAACGTCATGCAAATTTATCCGGCGGGCGACGTATTCCTTGGTTCCATCGACACCACCGGTAGCACAAAGGATGCCGCCTACGTGGCCACCGAGGTTAAACGCTACATCGTTGGAGTGGACCCCACAAAGGTTGTTCAAGTTTGCTTCGATAATGCGGCGGCCATGAAAACCGCGGCGAGCAATATTAGCCGGGAATGGCCACACATATATTGGCAAGGGTGTGCGGCGCATTGTTTGAACTTGTTGTTGAAGGATTGGGGTAAACAATGATGGGCGAAGAACGTCGTAGACAAGGCGAAGGACATTGTCAAATACATCCGGGCCCACCAATGTCCGACGGCGGTCTTCCTCACCTACTCGCCCAATTTGGGCTTGAAGATGCCCGGGTCCACACGATTCGCCACCAACTTCCTCATGATTGACCGGCTTCTAAAGGTGAGACATGCTTTGGAACAAACGGTTATTCATCCCGATTGGACCGCCTACGTGAACAAATTAAATAGAGGAGGCGATGATCGAAGGAGAAGTGCAATGGAAGCACGTCAAATCAAGACAACGGTTAATGACGACAATTTTTGGACAAGTTGCGATAATTACCGCCACATGTCGGAGGAGGTGTTGAAAGCATTGAGAGTGTTTGATGGCGTTGAACCGGCAATGGGCAAGGCTTGGTTGACCATGAAGAACTTGGAGAAACATGTGCTTAGCCTAAGGAATCCTCCTTTCAACCTACCACACAACCTCGCTACCTTGGCCGAAGAAGATTTCTACAGCCGGTGGCGTATGATAACCACGGACCTACACCATGCCGGTGCAATCTTGAATCATTATTTATTGGACGACAACGTCGTCCACGAAGACGCGGCCGTTAAATCCGGATTCTTGGACGCCATGAGGAGGTTGACCACGGACAACGACGGTCATTACGGTCGGGTTGTGGCCGAATTTCAAGCATTCAAAGAGCGTAGGGGCGCGTTCGCCAACATGCCCCTAGCCATGGAAGCCAACATCCCACCCCACGAGTGGTGGGACCTCGTGGGCGAAGGTGGCACCCACTTGGCCCCTTTGACAAAGCGAATATTGGCTTAAGTCTGCTCCTTTTCGTCTTGCGAAAGGAATTGGAGTAGTTATTCGTTTGTGCACAACAAGACTAGGAACCGGTTGAGTTCGGCGAGGGCCGAAAATTTGGTGTACATTTATACCAGTTCACGGTTGGCACGGGAGAGGGTTGATCGGGACTCGGCCGCATGGTATCTAGTGAACATGATGTCCGAAGACTCCGACTATTCGGCCGATGAGGATATAAATGGTGACCCCCCCGCGGGACCCGGCGGGGATTCCTCGGGGCCTTCGGACAACGAGAGCGATGGGAGACATGGTGGAGGGAATTTGGGCCTTGACAACCACAATGATCCGTTTGCATACGATGGACTTGACGCCGAGGACGATGGTGATCTTCACATGTGGGTACCGGTCTTCAACATAGCCGGTCGGGAGTTTGTCTCCACTACGCATGTGCGTCCCGCTACGCCGACAACTACAATACCCGATGTACCGGTAGACATTCAACCCGTAGTGGATGAAGATGTAGTGGCTGAACCACATGTGGATGAAGCTCTTGAAGCGGCTCCGAACCGGATGGACATGGATGAAGTCCCACCACATGCTTTTCCCATTCATCCACCGACGGATGTTGTGCCCACTCATATTGTGCCGACAACATATGCACAATCCATGCAAACTACACCACCCTTTTCCGAGCCCCACGGAGAGGGCATGTCCAATGTTGTCCTTAACACTAGTCCATTGCGAGGTATTGGGCAATGCCCGGCCGTTGCGCGAGCACCGGAATCCGACTCGGATGACACATTGGCGCAACACATTGCGCGTCGGGCCCCAACAATACCACGCATGGGCTCCCGGTTGGTTGGTGCCACCATCGGCATGCGCGCCCCATGCCCCACACCGGCTAGGCCACCCCCTAATATTGCATTGACAAACTTTGGTCGGACCACGAAAGGTCAAAAAAGAAAACGACAAAGGGATGTGCGAGAATGGAGGACTACCGAGGCCACCCCACTTGCACGTCCACAAACTGACGGTGTTATGGATGCAACGGGTTCAAGACCAATGGTATCGATTAGAATGCCAATGGTTGGCACACGGCTTAGTCGAATTCCCGGCCCGGCAATTGATGGCCACGAGTCCGACGCCCGAACAGATGACAATGCCAGCACGGACGATGAATCCGGCGTAGGCGAAGCTCCCGATGATAGTGATTACCAAGCACCGCCCCCAAGGGTAGCTGTGGGAGGGCCACGCAGGACAAGGAATTCTATTCCTCAAGACAACTATAATGCCCCTTCATGAATGACTATTTATAGTAATGTCAAATGTCCTATGGTGTTCAATGGGTTTAGTTGTATTGGTGATCAGTTTTTGTAATAACTATTTTTGGGTATGTTTGTTGAAAAAATAATGTGAATTTCAAATTTGTATGTTGGATGTTGACTAGAAATTGAGCCTACATGTATGATGTAGGGTTTAGGAAATGAATGTCCAATGTGCACTAAGGTTAGGACTCAGGAGTAGGACACATGGAATTGATTTGTAATGCCAATAGGCCCTATGTAGTGTTGCATTTTTTATTCTATAGGTCGGAGGCGACATTATAAAATAGTTTTAAGAATATTTAAGACTATTTTTATGTTTTTTTTTATTGAAAATCATCGAAGACATCAATCCGTGAGGTCCTTTATGGCAAATCATTGTCGAAAACATTCCCCTCTTCTAGGATTAGGTCATCGAGCTCTTCTCCGCCCAAATATTGATCCAAGAATGATGACATTATAAATGCAGACCACCATTCACGACTTGTCCGATGTGCCATGTGGGGCGTTATGTATTCCAATATTTGCCAATTTGTGTGGCAATGCTCAAGGCTCAAACATTGTCATTGAGTTTGAATGTACTAATGCTATATGGTAATATGGAAAAATTGTCAAAGTTGAGCGTGTCTATATTTGGCCTATTGCCATGGATTGGCTATAGTCATGAACTTATAATAAAAAACATTTAAAAATGCCGTAGAAATTTGTCGAGGATTTTAAAATGCATTTTAAATGTGTGTTTTAAGATAAAGTAAAAATAAATGCACCTCTAGCCCTATGTCATGTGGGAGGATGAAATGAATGTCCAATGTGCACTAAGGTTAGGAGTAGGACATATGGAATTGATTTGTAATGCCAATAGGCCCTATGTCATGGGCGAGGATGGAAGTAATGTCCACACACACACACACACAGATATATATATATATATATATATATATATATATATATATATATATATATTGCACAAACATCCATATATATAGCGCATACGTATAGAACATACGGTATACCGGGAACCCACATATATATTGCACATACACATACATATTGCAATTTGCACGTACACCCATACATGTTAGACATACATATTGCACACGGGTGTAGCTAATAAGGAAGTTATCATTTGTTTAAATAGCGATCCACTTTTATTTCACATTACGGATCATATCTTTTACATAGTGCGATTATATCCACTAGGCTTAAACACATATACACGGTGTTTGCTAGGATTAAATCGGCGAACAATATAGAACATGAACCGCTACATCTACATAGAAAAATTATCATGGCAATAGTCGCTCCGAAGGACAAATCCAAAAGTTGGTGCATCGACGATATTCGGCAGAACGTTTGTCGACTTGAAGCCAATATTCTCCATTCTCCACAAGCTTATCCCGCAAGTATTCAAGTTCCATTATCCAAATATCGTTGAGCCGAGCATGCTGAACTTCCCATCGAATTGGGATGGCAATGCGTTGCGTATGGCTGAACATGAAGAGGTTCAGTCGGAACGCTCGCAACAATTCGGCGAGCTCCGAAGTCCCTCTCATGCCCCTAAATCGATGCCCCATTGGTATGTCTACGTCCCAAATCGACATACGCAACGCATTGTAGACTTCTCCCATACCAAAATGTTCCCGCCAAGCTTTGTTAACTCCCATGTATTTAAAAATACATATGAGAGTAAAAAAATTCGCCCTCACTTCACACCCCCGCCCATACTCTCCTCGGTGATATGGCTCCAAAATAGGCTCTACGACCTTCGGCAATATGTGCTCCCCCACAATTTCCGCGGTTAATCCGGGTAAAATGGTCGACGGTGCCATGTTTGGCACAACCCTGAAATAGCAGCTTCTCCGCTCCTTCTCCCTTTGTTCTCCGTTTGCAAAGCTTGCTAAAACAGGCTATGGCCAATGGAGAACTTGGGAATGAGGGAAATGGGAGGTTGGATTGCTATATATATGCATCCTTTGTCATGATTGTATGCATTTAATGCATGATTTGACTAAGCTAACGCTCTTCCCAAACCCTAACGCCTAATTTCGACTGCTGGGCAGTAGTCGACTGTGGATGGTCGACTGCTACACAGCAGTCGACTATGGATGGTTGACTGCTACACAGCAGTCGACTGATAAAATCGACTGCTGGAAGGCAGTCGACTGTGGATGAATGACTGCCTTCCAGCAGTCGACCATCTTAGTCGACTGCTAGGAAGCAGTCGATTTTATCAGTCGACTGCTGTGTAGCAGTCGACCAGCCACAGTCGACTGCTGGGCATTTATCAATCGACTGCTGCCCAGCAGTCGATTTACATAGTCGACTGCTATGAAGCAGTCGATTTGCATAGTCGGCTGCTGTGTAGCAGTCGATTTGCATAGTCGACTGATGTGTAGCAGTCGACCATCCACAGTCGACTGCTGTGCAGCAATCGACTATGCAAATCGACTGCTGTGCAACAGTCGACTATGCAAATCGACTGCTACAAGGCAGTCGACTGTGGATGGTTGACTGCTACACAGCAGTCGACTGCCTTGCAGCTTAATTTAGATAACTAATTAGACACACCCGTAACCCAACCTGCCAACTCATTGGATGCCACCCGAGGGCCCACACTGCGATATCCCTATAAAATCAAGTGTGCTACCCACCATGAGGCCACCTTGCCTCGTAGTGATTTTGAGGACCTTGTATGCGTCGCATACATTGCCCAAGATCAACTACGGTGTGGGCAATCCATAGGATTGCGATGGCTGGGAGTGGCAAGATACGGGATGCGGGTGGTTCGTCAAGAAGTATGTATTACAATCCCCGACACGCATGGGGCTTGCCGGACGAACCGGACGAATTTACACCCGAGGTGGTTGCAGAGAACACTCGAAATGAGGACGATTTGCGCAGTGTTTTACGTCCGATTCAAGGGTTCACTGAATTCTATTGGATTCGACTGCCTAGGAGACAAGTTGATCGTCACCACCGCGGATACTTGGACGCCCAAGAAAGGCCCGCATGCCGCATCGGTTACAAGGAAAAACTTTTCCCATGGCACTTGTTTCAGGACCTTAGCGACGTTCTCACGAAGGGGAAAAATCAATTGTATTTTCGAAAAAACTATGGGACCTTGTGGAGGTTCTACCAAACCATAAAACACTCGGTGCATGACGCAATTCATTGGGGGTTCAACCGGTGCACCGCGCACCAAAAGGAATACCGGGTGTATAGAGAGTACACACTTAGGTCGTCAATGTAAGATTTTCCCACGAATATGGTGAGAGCGTAGTATCAAGTTTGTACTTGCACGTATACTTACGTATGTTGTTAAGTTGGAAATGCGCAATATATGAATTCCCAGCAATATTGCGGTGATGTTTTTCGCTTGGTGTGAACTTATAATCATGCCACATGGAATCATTGTCACAGTTATTTGCATCGATACGTGTTTGATTCAAGTGCAAATGCATGTAGATGCAAAGTCCATGGTTTAATTGGATGTTTGTGGCAACCGATTGTGTGGGCAAACATAAGAAATGATCATTGTGCGACACTTGTACATTACTCCCAAAATTGATAGTGAACAATAATTCACTTATAAACATTTCCAAAATCATGGTTTTTCCCACATTGTGTACAATTCAGTATCAAATAATGCCTCCTAGTCCAACGCCTATCTCACAAACACTAGCCAACATTCCTAATCCGGCTCCGAATCACTATCCAATGGAATGGGGGGTCCGCGGCTTGAGCTTGCACCGTTCAGATTTGGTGGCCGTAGTGTGCGGCGCCTCGCCTCACGCCTGCTCTCGGTGATGGCCCATAGTTCTTGCGCCACAGTCTCCCGGTCTGCTTGTGCACGAGCGCGCGCGCGGTCTCCAATGTGCAACCCCCTCGCGGCATTCGGATGGCGCAGGACGTCTTGCATGGTGGGGCTAGAGGCCCCGTCACGGATGTCCAAAAGGCCGTTGACGTATTTCCACTCATTCATCCGGATTTGGACGTCCACCTCATTGAAGCTACCCTCTTGTGTAACGGCCTCCTGCCTCTCCAGATCGGCCTCAAAACTTGTTGTGTCCAACACGTGTTCCACATCCCAAGTTGTTTCCTCGCCCGGGACCGGTTCCCGTGGTAATACCCCTACTGTCACATTGCCGTTGGAGTCATACACGTATCCGGGGGGTGAGGACCTGGGACGTATTCACCCGTCTCTCCGGCATGCCCACCCACAACACGGTACAAAAATGCCCTCAAACCTACGGCCTGAGGAGAGGAGCCGGGGTAAAACTCATGAGCAACCCTTGTGTACATTTCAGGCGTGAAGTTTGTCGGGTAGCCTCGCAGGTCCTTCAAATACCTCCGTGCACGCCAGCTATAAGCAGGAGGATCGCCGTATTCTGCGGGCGGCACACCATGGATTATTGTGTATTCAAAATCGGGAGGCATTCCCCATTGCACTCCGAATTGCTCGTACAACCTTCGATGGAGAGGGGCTTGGCACGTAGGACAACGGCGTGTTTGCAACATGTGTGGCAACAAACAATTCGGGTGGACCATATGACCGCACGACCCAACGATCCATGCGCCTTCGGGTCCCCAAGGATTGGAACAAATGGGGCACATGCTCCCGTCCTTGATCCAATCGGGGACGCATGGCCACAACAAGGCTGGTCTGGACGGGGGTATCACGATGCGGGATGATACTGCGGTATCCCATTGGAATTCATCCTCGGGCCTCTTGGTCCACGCAATACTGGGGTAATGGTCGTCATCGACCGGGAGGTTCTCAGGATACATGAAATCCAATGGCGGCCACGAGGTAAAAAGAAGTCGTCGTTCGGGCCACTGTTCGCCGTGGTCCCTATAGTGGGTCAGCTCGTCCATCAATGCCCTCTCACGCGTGGCGAACATGATAGTGGCTGTGACCATGCCCATGTAGTCGTCCTCCAACAACCGGTTCCTCCTAATGACCCGGTCGTAATCAACCCTCATTGCCTCCAAGTTTGTTGTGGGCGACGGCTCCCGCCCTTGTCCATCACTACCAGACATTGCTTGCGGCAGTTGTGGCGCATCAGCCCTCGCAAGTTCAAGGTTGGTCAAACGTGCAATCTCGGCCTTCAACCCTTGGACCTCCTCGGCGTGTGCACGTCGGACCATCTCCAATTCCCGTTCGTGGTCAGATTTGCATTTTGCCAACTCCGCCCTCAACGCCTCCACAACGTCGTTGTCGGCAACTACCAGTGGTGGGGATGGCACCGCCGATGCCATCTCCACATCAACGGGCGAAGATGGAGGACAAACCAACCGGGAACCATGTGGCGGTGTCACGTGGACCTTTTGTCGCCGGCTAGGTGGTTCAACCGGCAACCCTATGGCAATGTTGTGCTCGTCCATGTTTGACTCGGCAGCCGGTGGAGTCCCCACGATTTGATGATCTGGTCCCGCAAGGAAATCAAAATAAGATCGGACCCTCAAAGGATTCATTGGAGTTTGCCATGCCAATGGAATCGGACGGCCAGCGTTCCGTCCTAGCACGGCACTTGGTATGACCGTGACCCGGCGTGCCTGCCTCAAGTCCGGGCTCGTGCGGGGTATGGTGGACCAGTCGATATCCACTCCCAAAATTACCTCCGCGTAGACCATTTGGCATGACCACATTAGCATATGCCCGCGATCAAATTCCCTCGGTGCACCCCACAAGAAATCCCACACCTCCTTGCACCGTTCTCCAAATATTTGATGGCTCACCTCCCTCCATATGCCATAGCGTTGTCTAGACATCCGTTCAGCATTCGCGCTAGGAACGAACATCCTCGTCAAATGGGTCCACTCTACGTACCTTCGGACCATGCTATACAACCACATGCCCCTCTCATTTTGCCAGCCGGGATTGGCGAGAATGTTCGGGTCCCGCGCCACCTCCAAATTGATTGGTTGCGGCCTGCCCCTCGGCGCATTGCCGCGTCTTCTAGCGCTTGCCGACCCCGGTGTCGCTTGCAGAGTCCCCCCCGGATCCAAATCCCCGCCACGTGGAGGTTCCGGCGGCAAGTTATCTTCGTCTGCCATCGTTGCCCCTAACCCCTAGCTTTGTATGCCTACTATAAATTAAACCTAATATGGTAGCACTTCCAAAATAAGCGCCACCACCCACAATTTTTTTTCCAATCCACTAAATCCAAATTAAGGCCGTTCAAAGTTCAAACTACATAATTAGATTTAAACCACTTTCAAAACAAGTGTTCACATATAACAGTTTCCGGTATGGTTCAAACTAACCGCAATGGGGTACAATGTATACCGTATGTAGGTGGGTTGCAGTACAATACAGATAGTAGGCAGATATAGTATACCGTTTGTCCCGTATACGTATTTCAGTACATATGTCCACCTGTAGCCCTCCAGCTCACCTCTATCTCCAAATGGCAAGGGCTGATTAACAACCTAGGCCCAAATGGAGGGAGGTGGGAGTGAGGGAATGAGGGAAGTGGGGTCCATATATACCCCAAGGAGGCGTCCTTTCGATTAGACGCCCCCTGGACCAACCTATGGACGCCACGTGCCCATGGGTGTCTCTACGCGACTGCTCGTGAGCAGTCGCACCCCTTCGTCGACTGCTATTAGCAGTCGACCATGGGGTGCGACTGCTCACGAGCAGTCGCAACCCATTCAAGTCGACTGCTGATAGCAGTCGACCATAGGGTGCGACTGCCCACCAGCAGTCGTCCGCACTGCATCGACTGCTATTAGCAGTCGTCCGCACTTTGTCGACTGCTATTAGCAGTCGTCCGCACTTTGTCGACTGCAGTTGGGCAGTCGACTTGAAGGGCAGACGAGTGCTTGTAAGCAGTCGCATCCCTTCGTCGACTGCTAATAGCAGTCGACGAAGGGGTGCGACTACCCACCAGCAGTCGTCCGCACTTTGTCGACTGCTATTAGCAGTCGACTTGGGTTGTCGACTGCTGGTGGGCAGTCGACAGTCCAAGTCGACTGCTAATAGCAGTCGACTTGAAGGGCAGACGACTGCTCAAAAGCAGTCGCCCGCCTGTTGTCGACTGCTAATAGCAGTCGAATTTCCATGTCGACTGCCCAAGAGCCGTCGACAACCCAAGTCGACTGCTAATAGCAGTCGACTAGTTATGGTAGTCGACTGCTCTTGAGCAGTCGACATGGAAATTCGACTGCCGTCAGCAGTCGACACACCTATACGACTGCCCTTTAGCAGTCGATTCAGTGTGTCGACTGCCTAGTAGCAGTCGCTGTAACTCGTCGACTGCCCACTAGCAGTTGACACTGTTGACGACAGTTTACCCTGTGTGATGACAGGGTAAACTGTTTTACCCCCCCCAAGCGGACGTGACGTTTTCAGGTCTGCCGTCACGTCGCTGTCACAGGACGTGACGCGCCGTGACGTGTAATCCCTGAATGTTATGGATCTGAATAATGTTATGTCCATGTGTAATACGGCTTCAAAATTTTAAACTCTAGTAGCATTATATTACAATTTGTGTCACATGGTTACCACTTTGGTTCGGATCCAATAAAAATACACTAGAAAATTACATTGTAACACCTCAAAGTCTTAGATTGTACTAGATCCTAGATCTTATTTATCAATTGTGCTTGTTGTGGTGTGCAAAATATGCAAAACTTTGCTAAGCCTCATCCTTCGACGCTTTTTCTATATAAAAGAGATGCCTTGTTCATGAGGCCATGTTCCATGGGAGCTTGCCGCCGCACTAAGGCCGGGATTGTTGTTTTCAGAAGTATCACAACGTGTTAATTCCCAGTCCTAGACCATATTATTCGCATGTCTAGGGTGAGGGACCATGACGCTTAGCAATGTTATCTATACATGCATAATTTTCATATGAATTGTGTGTGAAATCGGCTTGTACTCATAAAAATCAATCTATGCCTCAACCTTTACATGAACGACCTCCAAGGTTTGTGATGTGAAGACTAATTACAACATGTGCCAAATGCGTGAAGACTAGTGTTGCATTTTTTATTCTAGAGGTCGGAGGCGGCATTATAAAATATTATTAAAAATTAAAAAAAAATTAATCTTTTTTATTAAAAATCTTCGAAGACATCAATCCGTGAGGTCCTTTATGGCAAATCATTGTCGAAAACATTCCCCTCTTCTAGGATCAGTTCTTGGAGCTCTTCTCCGCCCAAGTATTGATCCAAGAATGAAGACATTGCGAATACAAACCACCATTCACGATATGTCCGATGTGCCATGTGGTGCGTTATGTATTCCAATATTTGTCAGTTTGTGTGGCAATGCTCAAGGCTCAGACATTGCCATTGAGTTTGAATGTACTAATGCTATATGGTAATATGGAACAATTGTCGAAGTTGAGCGTGTCTATATTTGCCCTACTAGCATGGACTGGCTGTAGTCGTGAACTTATAATAAAAAACATAAAAAATGCCTCAAAATTTGCCAAGTATTTTAAAATGCATTTTAAAATGTGTATTTTAAAATAAATTAAAAAGAAATGCACCCCTAGTGAAGACCCTTGGACTACATTAAGTACTCACCATGACCTTTGTGTGTGTTTAGTTGGTGGTGGGGGGTTCAATGGAAAGAGAGATTTGGAACATGGAACTTTCATATGATACCTTACGCACAACTAAAAATGAAAGGATGAGACCATAGTTACATAACATTATTCAGACCCATGCAGTGTTCTGTGGGACTAACAGTATTCCGGGAATATTCCCCGGAATAGTGTCAGTCCCACAGAACACTGCATGGGTCTGAATAATGTTATGGAATGGTTGAAGATTAAAAAATTGTTGTGTTATTGTATGAGCTTGCTACCACACCTAACATTATGATTTTTTTTTCAAAGGATTTAGGCCTTGGGGAGCAAGTAGTGGGAGTGGAGCTTAAAAGGTAATATGTAAGCATGAAAAATTTGTGTGCAAACCCCAACACTCACTCACATTCTCCAATCCCCTAACCATGTCAAATCTATTTGTCCCTTCAAGTTAGTAATGCCGCAACCCTAAAGGACAAATGCCACAACCCTAGTACTTGCACACGAGTTAATCTTTTCCCAATATTCAATCTCTTCAATGTGTATCATGAAGCGTTGCCATCCCACGAAGTTATCTAAGGTCTTGCACCTTTTCTTTCGTACAATTTCTAAATGCTCCCTTGGCCCCTTAAGTTATGCATAAAGCTTGAAAGATCCAATTCATGTAGAGAATTCTATAGAGCTTGTGGCAAACACCTCTCATAATGTTCTTTGGTAATGAGGTGAGGCCAACATTAAGTTTCAATGTGAATATCTATGTACCAAAAATGATTTTGAGGAAATAAAATGCATAAATTGTAAAAGATAGCAATGCATGATGACTTGTTTGTTTTTGTTGTTGTTGTTGTTATAGTTTTTATATATGAAGTCTTTATATATGCCAACCACCTTATTGGTTGACAAAATGTGGTCAAGAGATGTGCGTACAAGGATTTGCCAATGGATGCGATTGGGGAAGGAATCAAGATAAGGATGGCCCACCTCCACATTGATTGTTCAAAGGCATTGTAATAAATGGCCTTTGGGTAGGGAGTATTTGTAGATCCGCTCCTCATAGGAGATATATAAAGCAACAAGCCTTTATTTGTAGGTGGCTTTTTTTGTCATTTATTGATTGGGGTGAACCACAAAAAAGGTCATTTCAAAAACTATTTTGTTAATTTGTCCTTCCCAAAGTTTTCATTTGGAAATTCATATGACAATGTTTCCATCACTACCTAAATGCAAGCCATCTAGGATTTGATCCTACATCTGGGAAATGACATGCAATAATGATAGTTTGTTGCTATTACTATTCATGGTTTGAGTTTAGTCATATAATCGATTTTTGTATGTCCCCACAAATCTTTCATAAATGTAGGTTAAACATTAGTCAAAATCCATGATTTACACTATTTCAAGCATGGCAACAATTTTTATATATAAAAGCCTTGTTTTCTAGTGGATGCAAAATTTGAAACATGCTTTTCACACTAGTAGGAAACTATGCCAAAAACAACCGCAACCGAAATCGGTTGACCAGCCTGATGTGCGGTCACTAAATAACTGAAGATTTGTGTTTTTTTTTGGTATACCGATTGAAATTTTAGGAATTTGAGGGCGTATAATATACCATTGGAAAGGTTTTGAAAATAAATTTTCAACTGTATATTACACGCCCTTGAATTCCTAAAATTTCAATCGGTATACCAAAAAAAACACAAATCTTTAGTCGTTTAATGACTACACATCAGGCTGGTCAAAAGAACCTCAGCTGATTTCGGTTGCGGTCCTTTTTGCATAGTTTTCTACTAATGTCAATTGAAAATGTAGATGCAAGATATAAGCGCCACGGGAGCACCACTCGCTGTGAACTACAATGTACTTTTGCTAAAGTATGTTATGCTACATGAAAGCTAATCCTCTCCCTCCCAGTATTCAAACGTGCAAGGAACATGTACTTTGACTATTAGTCTTAATATGCATTTAAAACTATTTCCTGCATAGTAGTAGTTATGGGGAGGATTGACATTGTGGCACATGTTTTTATAGATGCAAGACCAAGAACCATTGTCTTTGCCCTTCAACGGCATATCTCTTGCTAGAGAACAAAGTCTTCATTTGGATATTGTTATGACAATGTTGCCATCACTACCTAATTGCAAGCCATCTAGGATCTGCATCCCACATCTGGGAAATGACATGCAATAATGATAGTTTGTTGCTATTACTATTCATGGTTTGAGTTTAGTCATATAATCGATTTTTGCATGTCCCCACAAATCTTTCATAAATGAAAGTTAAACACTAGTCGAAATCCATGATTTACACTATTTCAAGCATGGCAACAATTTTTATATATAAAAGCCTTGTTTTCTAGTGGATGCAAAATTTGAAACATGTTTTTCACACTAGTAGGAAACTATGCCAAAAACAACCGCAATCGAAATCGGTTGACCAGCCTGATGTGCGGTCGCTAAACAACTGAAGATTTGTGTTTTTTTTTTGTATGCCGACTGAAATTTTAGGAATTTGAGGGCGTGTAATATACCATTGGAAAGGTCTTGAAAATAAATTTTCAACTGTATATTACACGCCCTTGAATTCCTAAAATTTCAGTCGGTATACCAAAAAAAACACAAATCTTCAGTCGTTTAACTACTACACATCAGGCTGGTCAAAAGAACCTCAGCTGATTTCGGTTGCGGTCCTTTTTGCATAGTTTTCTACTAATGTCAATTGAAAATGTAGATGCAAGATATAAGCGCCACGGGAGCACCACTCACTGTGAACTATAATGTACTTTTGCTAAAGTATATTATGCTACATGAAAGCTAATGCTCTCCCTCCCAGTATTCAAACGTGCAAGGAACATGTACTGTGACTATTAGTCTTAATATGCATTTAAAACTTTTCCTGCATATTAGTAGTTATGGGGAGGATTGACATTGTGGCACATGTTTTTATAGATGCAAGACCAAGAACCATTGTCTTTTGCCCTTCAACGGCATATCTCTTGCTAGAGAACAAATCCCCCCCACCACCTTGAGTTTTTTGGGGGTACAAATTGAACTCATTCAATTGCAAGAGATAACCAAGTACAACCATCAAGAGGAAAAACCCACAATACGGGGCTTAATCTTCTAGTAGACCACTATATTATTCTTAGTGGCAATAAGAGCTTTAACTCACTACACCAAGTCAAATTCATTGAGCACAACTTGGTAAGCCACATCAACATCATTTAGCTAAATCCCCTTCCTAATGGATCGCCAAACCCCTCCACGTGCGGGTAGTCAAATGTGAATGCAATCTATGTTTCTCCTTGCAAATCTTCAATATATGCAGTCAAAGAATTGGACTAATTATACATTCAAAACTATTAAGCAAGCCAAAACATTATACTTCTTCAATAGCTAACTCTTATTGTACTGTGAATTAACATCTAAGTGACATATGTTTTTAAGTTGGAAACGCATATGAGAGGGGGGCACCAATGTGTTGAAGCCCATTAGCGACTTGACGGGGTAAAACCAGTTGGAAATTTATTAAGAAGGCAAGCTAGAAATACTCCTCATTTTATGCATTCGAGCAAGGTATGAGCACAACATAAACATTGCAAGGTTTCCAATTTTGAGGGCTCATGGGTGTTGAATAGATGAGGGATTTTCACATTGCTAACTCCCAAAGAGCTATCCAAAACAACTCAATATTTGATCCATTTGAACAAAACATGAAGCACACTGTTCTAAATATTAAGAGATTTCAAAATTTGAGAGGTGGATCTAGACAACTAATAGCTCGTTGAACAGAAGATGACAAATTTAATTCCCAATAGCCTCTTCACTTCCTTGATTCAAGAGTTATGTTGGTTGCACTTATTCCTAACACTTTGGAAAGTTTGGGTATCTAAAAGTGATCCAAGTTATGTGATGATTATCTCATTGGTTTGGCCTTCCAATGTGGATTTGGAAACAATATTTTTCACGATATTTGAATCACATTTGAAATTCTAAGTCATAATATTCTAAATCTCATTGTGGTCATATATATAGGGGCTTTCAAGTTCGACATCTACTATCCATCTAGGTCATGCCCCACCTTTTGCATGTGACAAAGTGATTCTTGAGTAACCAATCATGAATTTGCCTAGAATCTCATGAGTGTGAAGATGTGGACTCCAAGTAACATGACGTGCCTTATATGCACGGGGAGGTCACTCCATTGTAAAGTTGAACAACCACGTGCGAACACTTTACATGTAAGAAATCCTACTTTTTACATAAAGCATCACCAAAATGGGTCAAAATTTTATCAATTTTTTTTCATGAGTAGATATATACATGGTACCTATTACATAGTAAAAATGATAACTAAATTTGATGATTTGTTTTTTTATAAAACATATTGTTTCTAACTAGAATGATTTAGAATTGAACTAAAAAAATTACTACAAAAATGAAGATGACTAAAAATTTCAAAAAAATATACAAAAGATACTATCAATGGTTATGTATATGTAGAAAAAATATCATAAATTTTAAAATTATCTATGGCATGTAATATAGGGGTAGCAAACTTTGTTCACACGTGGTGTTCAACTTGACAATGGAGTGACCTCCCCGTGCTTATATACCACTCATTGCAATATAAAATTGGGAAATCCATGCCATGTACAGTACACCTCGGTATGTTGCAACCTTCGCTTGCTTGCTTATATGTCAAAGTGTGCTACTGGTAGGATTAGCCGTGTATACACATAAGACATGTGAGTGTTAATCAAATTTTTAATTTGAAAAATTGGACAAATATATTTAAAAGGGTGTTTGGTTAGGTGTGGATTTAGAAACACACCATGAAGACACATGTTTGAAAGAGATTGGATTATATCTTTAATTTTTATTGACTACCCTACACTCAATAAGTATTCAACACAATGGAGGGAGGGGGGGGGAACATATTCATTCATAGAATCCCCACACATGCACTTCCGTTAACAATAACTAAACCGGGGGAGGTTTGATTTTTGTTGATGCTTCATCATACATTTGCTAACGCAACACATATTTCAAGACCTAAATTTGATGAACAAATAATGAAAAGAGTAAACAAATTCAATAACACCTGCACTCCTGATATGCATGATAACTCTAATCACTATATTTGTTAATTTGGGACTTTTTCGGCATTTTGAGACAGTTACAAATATAAGAACATGGATAAAATCACACAGATATTGGAGAATGTTGTAAGATGCAAATACTTTGAAGCGGGTGTTCATATCAAGAACCCAATTAAGAACTCATATCAAGATGGTTTAGCTAGGACAACCCAAACATTAGACCATGTTGTTGTGGTCCATATATTAATTTGAGACAAGAGAATGTCTCAAATTAACGAATATAGTGATTCTAAACATGATATTTAATGTCACCAATTCTAATTGTCTTACTCAAACATTAGACCATGTTGTTGTGGTCCATATATTAATTTGAGACAAGAGAATGTCTCAAATTAACGAATATAGTGATTCTAAACATGATATTTAATGTCACCAATTCTAATTGTCTTACTCAAACATTAGACCATGTTGTTGTGGTCCATATATTAATTTGAGACAAGAGAATGTCTCAAATTAACGAATATAGTGATTCTAAACATGATATTTAATGTCACCAATTCTAATTGTCTTACTCAATACTAATTGCAAACCGCAGTATAGTGTCACCAACACTAAATGTTAACCTAACATTATTTGTCATTCCTTGTAAGTTTTTTGAGGGGATTACAAATTTACAGTGTAGCAATTATTGTCACTTACCAAGTGATTTTTCATCCAAACTTCAATCATCCATGACAATATTTCATCACATGTTGCTGACAAGAGAAGGTAGGGTTTTGGTCACTGGATGAACTCATCCATCATCCACGACAAAAAAAAATTGTTCACTTGTTCATAAGAAGTGTCATCCGAAAAGATAAAAATAGTGACATAAAATACAATGTGACACTAAATATCATATTTAGTGTACTATTCTTCCTTGTATCGAAACTTGTTTCTCATGCGTGTTTGTGATTTCTGTGATCTGCTTGCATTCATGTGCGGGGTGTGAGAGCCTGAGGACGTGCGATCTACTTCCATTCATGACCGCGGCATGAGGGACCTGCTGAGGCGAAGATTGCAATGAGAGCCAGGTTTTTTATTTCTTCGAGCTAAAGAACGGAAAGGACCATCCACAGGTAGTGGAGTATGCGTAATTCAGGATCAGGCAGAGCACAAGACAATTTAGTGCAACTCAATTTCTGTACAAGAAAGAAAGACTGCAGTAGGTGGGATAGTGGCAGCCACCATCTCAATCTCGACAACTCTACACATGCATAACATAGACAGGAAGCAAGATGATACAAAAATCTCACAACAATATATAATCAAGACCTTACAGTCCTCGGGTCCGTGGGGAAGCTCAGTCCCAAAGCGCGCTATTCCGCATGACTTGCTAATCTTCGATCACCGGCCACTTAAGAAACTGCTCTCTTAATCCAAAAACTCCATTATTCAGCATTGGTTTTGCAGAGAAAACGTCAATGTTTGCTTTGAGTAAGAGAGAGATTACTAAATCCATGAGCAACAAGGGTCGATCTATCTTGCACGGTTAAGTTTGTAGGCATTTATTTCCAAGGCAATGTAGATGATGCTATTCTACATGACTTGGTAATCTTCGATCACTAGCCACTAAAGAAACTGTTTTCTTGATCCCAAAAACCAATATTTAGCATTGGTTTTGCAGAGAAGATGTAAATCTTAGCGCGGAGAGAGAGAGAGAGAGAGAGAGAGAGAGAGAGCAAACGCACCCTTTGCCAACTTTGAAGTTGGTATAAAGCAGCCGATCACGGGACGGCTCTCTGACAGTCTTGGCAACATCAATGACATGTTGCACATAATTAAGGCTCCAGAATTTGGCTCTAATCCGCCTTTTTAATCTTCAAAGTATACTTCCTCTTCTCATCCCAGGATGCAGCAAACCCTTTGGGCTGCCCTGTACTCACCTCATGGCTCCACCACACTTTAGCACCTATAAACTCCTCCTGGATGCTCTCATGGTGTGCCAAAGAGGAAATGTTCTGTGTTGCATTGTTAGCCCTGCATAAGTTGACATGGTATGCGGCTATTATGGCGGTTGCAGAGCTCAGGTGAGCTTCAATTCTGTTGTTGCGGGCTCACAATTACGAGCAAGGTCGCGGGGAGAGCGTGAACAAGAAAGGGAGCGGCGCTTCTCTGCTTCCTCATGCGCTTCCATCCGGACTTGGGACACCAAGTCACAGAGATGAGATGACTCTTGTGTCATATCATTTGGGATCACTTTTGGGCGCCATTGAGTTGACCGTTTTTTTAACATTCATGTGCAGGGTAGACTATTTTGATATCCAAATTAGGAAAACTTTAGTGTACAAATATTGTTCTCCCTCCTTAGTATGACACGTTTGGGAAACACAAAAAAAGGTTGTATTATCGAGGTGTCGTCTTCTCATCAAAATGACAAATGGCGTAAAGTTGTCGTATTATTGAGGGGAAACAAAAAAAGAAGTAATATGAGCTTGAAAATATATACAACAAGTTCAAGCAATATAGATGGTATGAAATAATAACTTATAAACTCCAAACAAATACAAGTATTCTCAAGAACTCTTGAAATAGGAGTCCAAAGATCTTTGGTGTTGCCTACCCAAGTTAGCAATTGTCATCTTATCTAAATTCCCTACTAACTTTTGAAAACTAATAACTTCATTAACACCAAAATATAAATAGTTTCTCTAATAAGAAACTAAGCAATAATGTTGCATGATGTTTAGCATCAAGATATTGGTGATACTATATCACATGGCGTGTACAAGGGAACATTACCCTAACCATGTCCATTCTACACTAGTAACCCTAATTATCATTAAGTTCCCAATGACAAGTGAAGTTCCCAAGTAGTTCCCAAGTGGTTCCCAAGTGAAAATGGATGCATTTTCGATGTACATCACATAGATGAAAGGAATTTTAGCATTAACTACCTCTTTAATATGACAAAACAGAGATTCTAAATGTAGCATTATTGAGTGTCGTAAGTCGTATAAAAGAGGGAGTTTTGAACTAAAAAAGTTTGGTTACGCAAAAATGTGTCGTAATATCGAGGGTGTTGTATAAACGAGTGTTGTATTAACGAGGTTAGACTGTAGGAGGTTTGACTTACTTACCTTTTGGAAAGAAATATAACTTATCATTCACAGGAAATTAAAATTACTAAAAGAAACTTGCATCCCTCATCATCATTCCCTCTACCCCATCTCTGAGAAATAATGCACCAATTTCAAGCCACTCTTTCTGGCCAAATCAGCTCATTTTCACGGTTTTCTGTATATCTACCTTGTACCCAAAAATCTCCCCGGACGTTGGGCCCTTAGTACCAGGCCAGGTGGGCTCACCTGGTTGGCTGTCCCGCCAGGTTCCCCTAGAAAACCTAGGGTACTATGTAAAGTCATAATAATACAAGCCGGGCTAGAGTACTTTTTGCTTTCATGGAACCTGAAGACCGACTCATTCACTCAAGCCACCCTCTATATATATGTGACCGAATCCTTAACCCTTAATCCCGTATAACTCCCCCAATCGTAATGAATCATAAGTAGTTGACCTTATCACAAATGATGTCATCCCATGCAACGAACTTACTGGAAAAAGCGATCGCATCTTTTTGGACTTGTTTCTAAGGTACAGTGTTCAAGATTGAAGTCTTCAAAATATACCTCTCTCAAAACAGCCCTTCAAAACGCAACCCCAAATTGAAAATGAAGACGTCACTTTAAGTCTTCAATATAATCTGCTTGCCACAAGAACCAACAAGCTTAGAGCATTGTCACTACAAGAAATGAAGTTAGATGATTGATTCTTAATTCTTCATATTGTACTGGAAACATGTACCATATAATTCATGCACAAGTTTAATATGAGTTTTGTATTTCATTTCTATATTCTTGGATTGACGTCTTGGATTTGAACCAACCCTTCAACTGAAGGGCTGAAATTTGAGAGCCCTTCAAAATGAAACTCATATGAAGACTTCAATCTTGAACATTGCTAAGGTAGGTGCACAGCTAAGGTAGAAAGCGCCTAACTTAATATGGACAGTTTGGCTATTGCGATCCTTTACCTAACGCAAACAAATGATCCAATATTAGGATGGTTCCGAAAGAATGGTACACTAAATATGGTATTTAGTGTCACGTTGTATTTTATGTCACTATTGTTATCTTTTTGGATGACACTTCATATGAACAAGTGAGCAATTTTTTTCGCCATGGATGATGGATGAGTTCATCCATTGGCCAAAACCCTACCTTCTCTTGTCAGCAACTTGTGATGAAATATTGTCATGGATGATTGAAGCTTGGATGAAAAATCACTTGGTAAGTGACAATAATTGCAACACTGTAAATCTGTAATCCCCTCCAAAAAAATTACAAGGAATGACAAATAATGTTGGGTTAACATTTAGTGTTGGTGACATTAAATATCATTAGAGTAGTCATGTGTATCAGGAGTTGCAGGTGTTATTGAATTTGTTTTTTTCTTTTCATTATTTGTTCATCAAATTTAGGTCTTGAAATACATATTGCGGTAGCAAATGTATGACGAAACATCAACAAAAATCAAACCTCCCCTAGTTTAGTTATGGTTAATGGAAGTGCATGTGTCGTGATTCTATGAATGAATACGTACCCTCCATGACCATGTGATTGCGAGGGCCTTTGCTTCTCATCCAAAGCTTGTACCATTGATATGGTCTGCTAGAATTTGTGTCAGGCCTACCTCTTGGAGGTGGGCTTGACACAAATTCCAGCAAACCATGAAATATTATATATAGTCTACCATGAAGGAATTTATGTAGACTCTTCAGCCATGATAATTTTTGTGAGCCCTTAGGATTTCACCTTCTAGTGAAATGAAATTGATTTTAGAGTCCAAGAAGCCAAAATGCTTATGGGACTAGAAGTTCTTCGGGACGGTGTCAAACTAGCTAATTCCTTGGAGTGGTGTAGTGCAGTAGCCTCTATGAGGTAGAGGCTAATATCAACTTGATGGTCATTTGAAAGAAAAGGCTTGAGACTTCCTAATACTACCTTCTCAAATAGTGATTGAAACTTATCTCTAATGAAATTATATAGGGGACACTCCGACACAAAGTGTGCCTCATTTTCAACTACATTATAAGAGAAAGAGTAGCATAATTTATTATCTATAAAGATAGGGATAGTTGACCACCATCCAATTTTGATGGCAAGTTTGTGATTCAAGTTGCGGTAAGCAGCAATGATCTTGTGTTATGGTGGTGTCAAGGGTTGCTTCAAGTACAACTCACATCCGTATTTCAGAAAATCCTTGAGGTGGAGATAATCTAGTTTCTCCCCCATAGATGGAAAGAGTTACACTCTTGAGCAAGAAAAGCCTCCTTGATATCATCAAATGTGATTTTTGATCTTGGGTTGTCATGGGTTTCCCAATGAGATAGACCCCATCATGCCTTCCACGTGGTTGTCGATTTGTGCCAAGTGTTAGCCCCTTGCTTGGCAAGATGTTGGGAGAGTGATGTTACTTGACTAACTAACCAAGAGGAGGGTAGGTGGGCAAGCCATTGTTGAAAGCTCATAGCTAGCTTAAGAGCATACAATTCCATGGGAAGTTCTCATTATTCAACCAACAAAATATGATGGGTTGTCGAAGTACACACTTTGACGTGAGACATCATATGTATCTTTATGCCCTTCTCAAAAACCTTTCAAGTCACCTCCCTAAATTTCACTGCCATATGTGAAAGTAGGAAGCACCAAAGCCTTGAATAGATGTGATTTGAGTTCCCAACACATGACTCCAACTATTGCTTTTCCCCCTTAAGGTGCCCATCAAGGCTTTCACTTGATGGTTCAAAGTGGCCATGTGAGTAAAAATCAATATCAAGGTATTTATAGTCATGGGTTATCTCAATATGGTCCTTGCCTACAGTCACAAACAAAACTGAGTACAACTTTGACTCACTTCCATATGAAAAATCATACCATAAGCATCAGTGGGCAAGATCCAAGTGCATTCAAATGAAAGTTGTAGTACATGATGTATTACGTAGTGCCAAAAAGTTTGAAGTGGATTTTAATTAGGGTGTGAAAGATATAAAATGTCAAAATTGGCTCTTCAAATACTCAGTATTGTTTGAAATTGTCTAGAAAGCCTTCAAAACATACAAGACTTCGAACGAAGCCAAACTTCTGGCATGCTACCTCTATGGTAGTGTCAAACATCATGTTCAACATGCATGTGTCCTTTATCAATGGAAATCGGCATTTGTACACTTCCAATAAAATTCAAATTGTCAAAAAATAGATAAATTACAATAAAATGGCATTTGACAATCCTTCATGGAATTGATGGCATGGGGTTGTAGTGGACATCATAAAAGACCTCCAAGTACTAATATGGGCCATTGTAGTCTATTTCAACTTGTATTTGAATTTTTTTTCAATATTAAAAAAATCCTTTATAATCTAAGTTTTTTTTCATGGAATATTATGATATTTTCTTTTCAAATTTTATTTATGTCCCAATATCGATTGATGTAAGCTTTCTATCCACCACATTTGTTTCACTTGTCTGCACTTATGTACATGGATTTTGATAAAATAACTACAGTCATATTTGACTCCTTTTGCAAAGTTTATACTAAAATGCTTTTTAAAATTGAGTTTCTGCTATGTTCCAAACTTATAGCTGTTATTAACCTCAAAGTGTATGAGTGCGATAGCCTTTGTATTGAGGTCGGAGGGGGCTACTGAGGCCCGATCTCAATCCAATTGAGGTTTAAGGTCATTTTGAGATTGAGGTGGGAATCTCTTTGACCTTAACCTACATTGTTATCCAATATTGAGATAATGGGGTATTGAGGTTGGGTTTCATGGGGCTGGGGTGGGAATGTTGCCCTTCCCCAAACAATATTGCCATCTAATACATGGGTATTGAGGTTGGGGTTGAGGTTTGGGGTGACCTTGCTCTAAGACTTTTCGGACAACGCTATTGCTCCTTAAAAGATGAACTTGCCATTGTCGAGTTTCTAGAAGATTCAAGATGACCTTTTTTATAAATAAAAAAAGAGGTCCAAATTTATATATATATGTATATATATATATATATATATATATATATACGTTTTTTTCTTCTTCTCAAATGTCATTTTTTAGAATTATGTATAAATAGAAACATCATAATCAATGTCCAAATATTGTGGTTGTTGCATGCTTCTATGGTAGAGCATGCTAAGACCCATTACCTCAACCTAACCACACCCAAAAATCTTCACAATATAGGTACTTATTGATTTTTCAAATATTTTCCATCCTAACAGTAGGCTTCCATGATGGTTTTGGGTCATCTTTCAATAACATCTTAAACCCTTGTAACTTTTACCTACTGAACTAAATATTATATTATAAGGTTATACCGGTGTTATTCGGTTTCTTTTCTTAATTAGCCACCTACATTTTATTGGTCTAAAATTAGGGGAGGATTGAAGAACAAACATCATAAAGACACATGTTTAAAAGAGATTGGACTGCATCTTCAAATTTTGTTACCTACTATACACTCAATAGTGAACACAACTAGATGACCAATGTATACAATTAAGGACACAACACACACACTGTCGCAACCCTTGCTAGGTCCCCATTGCTAACTCGGTCCATTTTTCCATTCTAGCAAGAGTTACGAGCACTAACCCTTCGCATACCGCCATGCGGAAGGTTAGCTTCCAATACCGCGGACCCAACACTTCATAAGAGGGGGACCGACCCTCCTACTCTTTGATTCGGGACTCACCACTTAATCGGTAACCAATCTTATGTTGCATATCGTGTTGCCCGAGCAACACTACAACAACCCGAGCCATACTAGGCAACTATGCCCTCACAATGGGCCAATGCCCTTGGAGGCCTTGCCGTTCGGCCTCGGGTGGGTGAGGCCACACCACCTCACCCATATAAGCCTCTAGGACTCTAGGCAGGACCCCTACCCCACCGTCAAGTATCCTTTTGTCTCTCCCCCAACACTTGGGGCCAAGTAGACATTTTCCCTTAGCCGCTGGGGCTAGAAGCCCCCAACAGCTTCAGAACCCCATAACTTCCTCATATCTTCTTCGATTCTAACAATCGACCGCTTCATCGTCATCTACGTTTCACGTAGATGACGATAGACTACTCATTTGCCCCATTTGGGCAAGTACAGAGGAAGTTATGCCCGTTTAAAGGTTCGCAGTCCCGGGAGCCACTCCCAGGCCACTGCTGTTCCAGGGCGCTGTCCCGGGACAGCGCCCCACTCAACTTGCCATATCTTCTAGCTCCCACCTCCAATTGAGGTGTTCTTGAGCATTCTATGATTGGCACGCCATAAGCTATGCATAGCTTATGGCCTCACCCTCATGCCTCTTAGTCTCCGTGGGTGGGAGGCGTTCCCAACGACCGGGGCCCTCACCCACACTAGGATCACTTGGGCCCTCTCACCAACGGCGCCACAAGTCCCAAGTGTCACTCTGGGGTCCCCCTTGTGCCCATGGTGTTTCGGGCAATCCTTATGGAGAGGTCCGCGACACACACACACACTTTCAATAACCATAACTAATTCGGGAGAGGTCCAAAAGTTGTAGATGGTCATCATAGATTCGTTAACACACCACAACTAAATTTTGTTGTGCAAATCTAATCGGTGTAACTTGAAGTACATGATAAAAACAAACCCCGAATAACACCCACATGCCTCAAATCTCCTACAATGGACTATAGCCCCAAGTCCTTAGTATAAACCCAAAACAAATTCCGTCATGCTTACCTTCAAGAGTTGTCCCGAAAAGATTCCCTACAATCCCAACCAAGATCATCACATACTGACCATGTGGGATTCCATGTAGATTTCATTCATTGAAGATGTTATGAGATGTGATCCATAAAATACCCTCGTGTAAACCTACAGCGGGGACCTTGTGACACTCTCAACCAATAAGAAATCAAGGGACTCTCAAGAGCCATGGCTCAATGGCTTTCGTGTAAACATGCCCTTAGTAATGATAAAAATTGTCAAAGAAGGGAGTTGATATGCCCGAACACGAACCCGACCAAGGGGAATGGGGTTCATTCTATGGTGGGATAGGTAGGTACGACTCACACGTTTTAAGTTTGAGTCCCACCATGAGATAGCCAATTGAATCTCACACCGTTTATAATATTAATATTTCACATTCTAATAAGTAGTAGTACGAACTTAGAAGCAACACAATGATGTACCAAGCCCGCGTCGGTAGGCCATCTTGATTGGCCTGCACACTTCCCTAGTGTAATAAATACTAACAGCTCTCAGGACAAGTAGCCTGGCACCTGAAAGCTCGTACAAATGGTACATAACTCAATGGAGGCCACATAACTATCCGGGAAGAGTTTTGGGCAATATCGTTCAAAATCTTAGTGTTTTCCAAGTCCACGACTGGGTACATGTTGTGATCTTTCGGGTTTTAAAAATTTTATTTGAGGTATATTCCACATAATATTATTCAGATCCCCCCACACGCACAGTCCAACTCATAGAATTCACATGCTGCCACGACAGATTCCCCGAACAAGCCACTACCCAAAAGCACACCAAATACGACCCACTAATTACCAACATACAAAACAATGGATGGAAGACCAACCCCCTCATTACCATCACGGCAGGAATAAGAGGAGCCATACACGAACACTCTATAGATAAACTCACCAAACTTAAAATCCCCAAAACTAATATCAAAACCCTCATGAAAGACCTACACCAAAATGCCATCAAATACCTCACATACCTAATCCTAAACAAAAGAAAACTAGACAACAAACAAACACCGGTTCCCCCACCATAATTTATTATATGTATTAAAAGGCTAACTATTACACCACCAGAGCCCACCTCCCAAAGGAGGAAAAACACCTTATGTTGCATCACAATATGCTGTGATCAGCACAAGGCCAACGGGCTCACATTCATGCCGGTATTATGATACGGGCGTATTTATTTATTTATTCAAATCCATAACAATGTACTATAGATTTGACAATATTTCATGGAATATTCTCCATATTCGGTATCAATGTGGGGAATATTATGTGGAATACTGTCAATCCCACATAACATTGTTATGGATTTGAATAATGTTATGTAGTGTTGGATTGGTATCGTCTTTTTTTGAATACCATTCGGGTATCTATAATGAGAATTTTATATATTGTGACGGGTATGGGTAATTGACAGTGTTTTTGTTTTCAGTATCATTTGGGTCTATATACCATGCAACAACTTTCATACCTGGATAAAATTACCCTAGTGTCAATATGGTTTAAAACCATATTGACTCCAAACAATAACTCGGGTATACAAAGGATTCTCTCACCTTGACATAACCCACCAAATATCAATCTTTGAAAGGTGTTATGGTTTTGATACCCACGGGTAGGTTCTTTGATATCATTATTGATGTTGTTGATTATTGATACCATTCATTCACCTATATACCGGCCCACCATTGAGATATTCCATAGATTCCTCTAAAATGATGCGTACGTTTCCTGAAGTTTTGGACTTCAACCGGTTGTTTTTCATGCTCAATTGGTGCATCGATAACGCCCCGGGCTAGATCACATCTTCATTCGGTTGGGCCCCGCCCCTTCCACGCCTCCTTCACTGCCTAGTCTTCCCGCCCACACCTGTGTGGGAACTCTTCCTTGTTGGGAACCAATGTGATAATACCTTGTCAAAATTACAAATATTCAAGTTGACATCACTTTCATTATTCCCAAGTTAATTGATGGAGTTCCTTCACATGCCAAAGGAGCTTAATGGCTTAAGTGACCGGGTATTGTCACATTGGTTCCCAACGGGAAAAAGTTCCCACACAGGTGCGGGCAGAAAGACCGGGCAGAGTAGGAGGCGTGGGAGGGGCGGGGCCCAGCTGAATGAAGATGTGATCTAGCCCAGGGCATCAATAACTATGTAGGGGGGCGTTAAACACCCCCTTCCCCAACGAGCTTTTCGGGGGAGATAGATTCAGGTAGGGGCAGCCGCCCAGAGAGAAACCCAAATTTTATGGACCTAACCGAAAACTTCTGGCCACTTGCCCGACTTCAAAAAAACCATTGCCCTTGCATTCTTGAAGGCCACTTATCCACAAATCCCATATTGAGTGCACTTCACCTTCAAGGTCCAAAATCCAATATATATGTTCACTTCCATTGAGTAAATAAGCAATTGATTGGGATTTCCTTTTTGAAGTGAAACTGTCAATAAAACATGTAATTAACCTGGAAGTCAAAAATATTACAAAACCCTCACTAGGACTGAGGTTATAATTTTTGTGACTTACCATTGAAAGGGTCTTTGTCATTCTTAAAATGGAACTAAATTTTACTATTTTATTTTTAGTATGTTAAATATTATAGTCTAGTTAATACCTTCTACTTGCACAAAGTATTCAAATGCATTTAAAATAATTAAGTGTGATTGAATGTAATTAAGTCTAATTAATTTTGATTTCTCTCTGGACGGCTGCCCCTGCCTAAATCTACCTCCCCCGAAAAGTTCGTGGGAGGTTGTTTAACGTCCCCCACTATGTAGTGGCAGTTCTCCCCATTCATTGGTGCGGGTAGGCTCGAGCAATGATCGGGGAGAAACAACAGTTAGTTACAGATGAACCGGTTGAGTTTGAGAAATAACCGGTTGAAGTTCAAGATTGCAGGAAAATTACCGATTATTTTAGAGGAATTTATAGAATATACCCCAATTTAATAAAGAAAAACCGAAGGATGTCAACATGTAACCGGTTGGACTTGCAAACACTAGGATCTCAACCGATTATGCCCTAAAATCTCCCCGATCATTGGGCTTGAGCCTCTCACTCTTATTTTATCCTTAGCTTTTGCCTGGAACACGGAATTGGGGCTCACCATTATTTTTGGTCTTCTCTTAAGATAGGAGGACCCAAATGAACGGATGTAATTGACAGCTACATGGATTATTCCAGTTAGTGTCTTTTACTATTTAAAGTTACGTGGTGCAATAACATCTTACTCATGAGTGCACTTTGTACTATCAAAAGTTCAACAAGTTGTTCGGACATTATAGGACATAAATGACTTTGCATGGTAAATTATTACGTTCTCGTTGAATAGTTATAGCACTGCGTAACTCCGAGTCTGTAACATGCACTAATTCTAGGATGATTAGTGTTGTTACCGATGAACCAGTTTAGTTTGAGGAATAACCGGTTGAAGTTCAAGACTTCAGGAAACGTACCAATCATTCTTTGAGGAATCCATGAAATATACCTCAAATTAGTAAACAAATACCAAAAGGTGTCGATATGTAACCGGTTGGACTTGGAAAACACTACACCGATTATCCCAATTAGTGCATGTTAGTATTCGGATTTATGCAGTGCAATAATGTCTTATTCGGGAGTTTAATGTCTACTAACAAAAGGTCAACTGGTTGTTCGGACACTAAGTTTTTTTCGACTTTGCTTGGTAAAATATTACATTCTCAATAACTACATTAAATATCATATTTTGTGTCATATGATATTTGATGTCATTGTAGTAACTTTTCGGATGACGCTTCTTATGAATAAGTGAACAAATATTGTCATGGATGATGGATGAGTTCATCCATTGGCCAAAATTCCCACCTTCTCTTGTCAGCAACTTCTCACTTAGCAATCCAACTGCAATAGACCTCCCCTAGCTGACAATAAAAGGCTCTTTCCTTAAGATGACTTTGAGAATTTTTGTAGGTTGCATATGAATTTCTTTTTTGGTTGGCTTTGTATAGATTCACTAATCTATAGAATTTTTTTGAAAAATTTCCAAGCTACTTAACCTTCTTGAATTTTTTAATTTATTATTATTATTAAAGTGTCACTTTAAGGCCACATTACCTTATGACCAATTATGGCCAAAAATCTACCCAGACATTGCAACCAAAGCTACAATAGCTCACCATTAAGATCATAAAATGCACGACCCCAAAGATTTTAATTGTGTCTCACTAGACTAAGTCGGGGTCTTTATTGCTAATTCCTTGAAATAGATATTTGACTGCATTTCCCCTTTACGACGTGAGATACGATGTGGCAACCCAGACTATAAAAAGAGAGTAAGTTTGACATTATCTATCTATAGTAGAGGCGCCTATTCCCAATCAGGACCCCATCGGTAATCTATAGGGTGCCGGAATTTCGATCAGACTAGGATTGAATTTCAATCATGCTAGAACCAATAGTGCCATGACACATGCCATGGTTATGAGTGCTCAAACTGAGGAGGAATAAGAAATTACGGCAAACTCTAGACATTGGTAACAATATGTGGACCAACTTTTGACTTCAAATATTCAAAATAATTTCAATTTAAGGAATAAAAACATCAAAAAAATGCCATCCTGCTAATTTGTATCTTCCTACATGGGAATTTTGCACCTTCATATACTTCTCCAGATCTAGCGGAGAATCTCTTAAGTGATCGGTTATGGGCGCCTCTACTCTACTCTATCTACCTCTATCATGTAGAGCTGGGCCCATCACTTATTAGTTTGGCTGCCCTGCCACGCCAGGAGTTGTGACCTGCCCAGCCGGCATCCTGGCCTCATCTCTCGCAACAATAATAATCTCGTCGCTTCTTTCCTAGCTCAACGCTGATCAAGCAAGGCAAGGCAAGCGGAACCTTCCACACTTGTAGCACATAAAAAGTGCCAAAAGCTTGCCACTTCCATACACTTGCGACTTGGACATAACTGAAACTTCATAGGCCCAGTTTCAGAGTTTCGGAGCTGGAGTACCTGTCTGGCTCAAGTGCAGGCTTTTGTCAGTATTGCAGTGCAGGGACTCTTCTGTGCAGGTGAGGGTTCTGTTTTAGTGGGTGGGTAGGTGAAAGGGTGGGCGGGATGGATGTGATGTCTGTCTGTCTGTCTGTCTTTTCTGTCTGTTTTGGTTTTGGTGATATCGTGAGAGTAGGAATAGTATGGTGTTGAGGAGATTTGGGCTGATCAGGAGTGTGTGTTGTAGATGTTATAGCAATTGTTAGGTAGATTGGGTTATGTGCAGTTTTGTCCCAGTGTCGTGCTCTTGTTCTTTTTGTAGTAATTGTTGGGTAGATTGGGCTATGTGAGGTTTTTGTGCTCTTAAGGGGGGTCGAGGTGAGGTTTCTCTCTCTATCGTAGAGGTTACTGAGTCTTAGGTTATGTTGCAGGTCTCTTTTTTTGTTTAAAAGAAAAAATTGTGTGTGTGAGTGTGTGTGTGTAACTTAGTCACGTTGGGTGTGATGATGTGAACATTGAAGCTGACATGGTCGGTTTGCTGGTTTCTTCTTCTTATGCTTGCTCTGCTTCCGCAGGTGCTTCTCTTTGAGGAAGTTGGCCTGGTCTGCATGTGAGCGGCTTTCGAAACCTACCGAATACGGAGAGATCTTCTTCCCAACAAGCAGGAGAGGCTCTGTGAGTCTGTCGCGAGGTAGGTACAAAGCCAATCTATGTTGCATGTGCTTTGTACGATGCTACTTAGGGTTATGTTGAATGCTGTCTTTGCGTAGAGGGTGTGGTTAGGGTAGCCTTTCTTTTTTGTGGAGAAAAATCTCGGTGGACAGAGGTTGCTTGCTCCGAGGTTAGCATTGCGTCCGACGTCAACCCTTCCAGAACTGTTCCTACGGATATGGCCTTGCAATGGAGCAATGACTACTTGCATTAAATAAGGGGTGATCCCCCGATCATTGCAGACTGTAGTATTTGTTTATGCCATGGCATTGTCTGGTTAACCCTCAAATGCCGGAGAGATGTGTTATAAAATGATATTTCTAAGGGGTTCTTGAGAATTTTCACAAAGAGAAGCTGTGAGCTGGCACCATCAAACGATCGGAACCTCGCATCCTTCTCAGTTTAAAATAGCATTAAATACTTTTGGTCTGACAATCATAATGTCGAAGATTGGAAGGAAAAGCTTTTAAAATTGATCATTATACTAAAAAATCTCATTGTTTTCATGATGATTGGTTGAAACTACAGATACTGTAGATTGGCAAGCATAATATGATCTTGAAATAAGGAATCTGAAATGCTCAAGGACAACCCAAGAAACTTGATTGCTGTTAAACCTTTCACAAACAATCAGAACCTGAATCAACAACTTCATTCAAATAACAGAAAACTACCTCTGTAGCAAAACCCACAAATTAATCCACAGATGCCCATGATGCTTGGTTCTTGTGCAGGAATTCGCAGGCTGTTGAACCCCTCCTGATTGTGATGTATCAACAAAAGTTGGTGAAGGACAACTCAGGTTTTCTTCTATGAGTTCAAACATGAACATCATCATTTCAAGGGTTAATACGGCGTCTCAAGCAGGATTTATTAGTGGCGAGCAAGTGACCTATATTGAAATCAACTAAAAATATATTTTACAAAACTATTATTGAGAGAGTGGATTATTTTTCTGCGACCAAGATGACCTACCTCAATGAGTTGCAGTCTGTGAGCCGCAACGTCTCGCCTCGAGTACTCTATTTTGTGATTGGAGTTCTCCTCAGTTACATTCTCATTGACTTTTCGCTCCACCATTCAGGGAACTCCCAGTGTGCCGAATTAGTGTTTGATGCTGCAAGAGCAAACGCCGAGAAAGCTAAAGTGGACACTGAGGCAGAGAATGCTGCAAAAGAAGATGCCATTTGTGGCTCCGTGCTTGGCCACCTCACGGCCGTGCCTCGCGACCTGAAGGTGGACGCATGGAACCAAATGAAATGGATTGGTTCGCCCGCGCGGTGCAAGGTGAAAGGCCATTTAATTGAAAGCTTAGATGTGCCCAACAACTTCCGGCGAGGTTTTGCGCTACGATTTGTGCATGACGTCGAAGACAAGACGCACGTGCTTCCCTGGCTCTACGGGAGTAAAGTCGATCTAAATGTGCCGAAACGGCGTGTTTACCTCGACCTTGGTGCCAACAATTTCCACACGAGTGTCGAGTGGTTTTTGCGCATGTACCCATGTGATTTCACTGAAGTGCATGCATTCGAGGTGAACGTCGGATGGTTTGTCATCCCGGAACAAGGGTTTAATGAGAGTGCGAATTTGCGCCCTGAAAACCCACAAGCTGTGCGTGTGAATACGGTCCCGGGCATCCCAGACTGGATGCTCAAACGCATCAAAGTCTACAACAAGTTTGTGAACGACTTTGACGACGAGAAGACAAACTCGGTGAACATCACGCGGTTCATGACGGAAACGTTGAATTTGAAGGCGAGCGATACAGTTGTGGTGAAAATGGACATCGAGGGCGCCGAATGGCCCATTTTGAAGCGATGGTTGGAGGAGCCAGGGATGGCGGACATTATCGATGAGTTGTTTGTGGAGATTCATTACCGCCATCCCTCCATGCTTGCTTACCATTGGGGTAAGTTTGGACATACGCGAGACGAGGCAACCAAATTGATTGCTGGCCTCCGGTCGAAAGGCTACTTCATCCATGCGTGGCCCTGATTTTTCATCTGCTTTTTGATGAGTTCCAAAGGGTTTAGGGTTTTTTGCAAAGCTAGGAGAGAAAGAAATTCATTCCCATTGAAAAGAGTTATGAGTTTTGGAGGCGCACTGAATCATTGCTCACCCAGTGCAAATGTTGTATTGGCACCTTGAGCTTCTCAACAGTCAGACGACTCCTCCACATGTAATATATTTGTGATAGCATTCTGTCATATTCGTGGGCTGTGGCCCACTTGTCCAGAAGTTGATTTGCCTTTTCAGTTTGCTAGAGTTCAGTTTTTTGGAAAGCCAGTAGAGAAAGCCATTCCCATCGAAGAGGGCTGCTACATATGAGTTTGAGGATGCACTGTAGAAATCCCTTCACCCAGTGCAACCTTGTACTTACACTTGAGCTATTGAATGGTCTAAAAACAGTCGAGTTTTTAGGCTTTGATCTTTGCAGGCTAGAGTCATTTATCGTTTATCCATGTAGAGGAGTCATAGAGCACAACGTGGAGATGGAACTGCTGTGCTGGAATTTATTATCCATCTTGTACCACGCACATTTTCAAGATTGAGTATAATTTTTTTTGAAAGATTTCATTTCTCCTTGCCAATACTTCCATAACATTATTCAGATCCATAACAGTGTTTTGTGGGACTGACAATATTCAGTGGAATATTCCATCATTCATGCTGGATGTGAGGAATATTCTACAAAATATTGTCAGTCCCACATAACACTGTTATGGATCTGAATAATGTTATGTCCTCCTTTTTGTTGCCTAAACGATATGTTAATTCTCAAGAGAACATAAGGTAGAGGGTACTAAAACCAACACCCCACCCAAAAGCAACACCTATAAACGCCTCCCAATCACCAACTCTTGAACTATTCCCGATGGGAAAGGAGTGCTTGGGCCCACAGAATGATGGGTTAGGTGCCATTAGTTGTGTTGCCACATACCGGCTCCACTACCTTCATACATGGTAGGTAGCAAGCTCCACTCTACTGTATCTCGGGTTGGTTCAAGGTGGATTTAAGGTGGTTTGTCAATGCCTATTCTAGCCATTCTATAGGAGAGGTGTGTTTTCCCAATCATGACCCCATTGGCAATCTATAGGGTACCAAAATTTCAAGAAGGCTGGGACTGAATTTCAATTTGGTTCGGATTGAACTTTGATAAGCTTGGAACCAATAGTGCCATGACACATGTCTTGGTTTTGAGTGCTAAAGTGAGGAGGAATGAGCGGTTAAAATGAGTGGGCATGACAGACTCTAGACATTGGTAATATGTTCAGGCAAACTTTTGGCTTCAAAAATTCACAATTTCAATTTGAAGAATAAAATTACCAAAAAAATTGCAATCCTTTTTATTCTCTCTTCCTACATGGGAAAAAATTGCACCTCCTTATACTTCTCCAGATATGGCACAAAATCTCTTAAGTGATCGGTTATGGGTGCCTCTACTCTATTCACCGGGGGGGACCGGTTCGGCCCACAAAGTCAAGGGGGTTGGTTTAAGCACCCTCTACCTTAGCTTACTGTAGCCATTCGTGAGAAAGGCAATAAGCAAAGTATTTGATGGAAGACTAGGAGTTGAAAACCATGTGCATGTGTTGTAACTACAACAAATATGATATTTAGCGTCACCAATTCTAATTGTCTTGCTTAATACTACCTGTAAACCACGGTACAGTGTCACCAACACAAATGTTAACCCAACATTATTTGTCATTCCTTGTAATTTTGCGGGTGGATTATAGATTTACAGTGTTGTAATTACTGTCACTTACCAAGTGATTTCTCATCCAAATTTCAATCACCCGTGATAATATTTCATCACAAGTTGCTGACAAGAGAAGGTAGGGTTTTGGCCAATGGATGAACTCATCCATCATCCATGACAATGTTTGTTCACTTATTCATAAGTAGTGTCATCCGAAAAGTTACCATAGTGACATAAAATACCACATGACACTAAATATTATATTTAGTGCAGTATGCCACTACAAGTACTCATCACTAGTAGACTATCAATCGGACTACAAATACCTCGCAAATGACCACTAAAATTCATTGATGGTTCCCCCCAAATTCCAACGTTCAAACCTTGAAAACAAATGTGGAAGCAAAAAAGTCAACGCACATGCAATTTTGACATGGTGGGGTTCAATAGAGTTGGTTAGTTGTAACAGCTTTTTGTGCGCCATAATAGAAGATTCTCATTGATGTTTTTGTTCATATAATTTTATCACAATTATTGTCACCTGTTTGATGATTTTTTAATACGTTTGGATTCTGGTAGAGCCCTGCATTGTCAATTGAAGTTGCACCCATGCCCAAACCATTAATATCAACTGCGACCTTTGCCCACCCATGCCCAACCCATACCAATGCCGTGCCCACCAGTGCCAAGCCTGTGCCCATACTATAAACTTAAGGATGTGTGCCTGGGAGAAGGAATCACGTTTATGACGACTGCAAGTCTTGATTTGATCGTAGGAATAAAAGGTCATTGACTATCGCAGGCTTCAGCCCCGAGTGCTTTGGGGTGAGAGTATTGCCAGCATCGAAAAAATTGCATTCTGATTTTGAACTAGATGCTGGGATACACAAAATTGAACGCACTACGCGTGACATGATCGGGAAAGACAAGGCCCCTTTTAGATTGCCCACCCATGCCCATTCCATACCCACTGGGATGCCGTGCCCACCCATGGCCACTCATTATCATATCATCGGTACCCATGCCCACATTAAACCCATGGGCATGGGTGGGTATGGGCTTGGGCATGGGTATGGGTGCCCAATGCAGGGCTCTGGATTCTGGAGTCTGAAACCATGTGAACTCACAAGATATAGATTTCCGGATATAGATATAAATTTCAGCTCGGTGTCTGATCCTAAATGGACATCTGAAGCAATTGTGATTCAGAAATACTAAACTTAAACTAAATCCCCCCCCCCCCCCAACTTGATTTAGTCAATAAGGGCAGAACGTAGTCTTTCATCACAAACGTGAGGTCTTCGAATGTGGATATGGCATCATAATTATGTCCTATCTTCACAAAGTTCCAGGATTCCAGAAGATTGTATTCACAAGAACTTTTTTCTTTCCACAAGTACTTTCAACTTTTGTAACTCTCTGAAGTGAACCTTTTCCTGATGCAATCCCCAACTAAAAGTAGGATGAAACTGGAAGGTACAAATAAAAAAGAGTACTTCACAGCCACAAATACGAAGGATTCTGTGCCCAACCTTTGCATCCAAGAATAATCTTCCTCAGATAAAGTTATGACCATGATACACTTTCTCCTGGACCTTTCTACAAGTACATTCTTCCACTGGAGCTGTTGAGATAAACAATGTTCCCTCCAGGTGTTACTAATACTTCAAAGCATCCAATCAAGCTATCTATGTGTGTCTGTAAAACTTGCACTAGAGAACTTAATCACTGGAAGGTATCCTTCAACCTGCAGGAGCTGATTGACGCCTGCAGTTCCGTAATCATCAAAACTACATGAATTCTCTATAAAGAACTTATAGTAAAGTATTCTGAATGAAGAAATCATTGACTTATGTGAATAAATTAACTCCACCATATCTCTTGAGAGAAGGTAGCAGATCTTGTGTATGCCGAAGTGCAAAACTGGTTACCAGAGATGAAAACAGGTCAGCTCTGGATTGTCGAATCCTAAAGCAATCTTCAGGATTCCCAATTGATGCCTCCATTCTTGTGTATATTGATCAGGGTATGCTTGTGAGGGGGTTGAAGGAGCCTCTGCAACTTTCCACCTTCACCTCCTACAATGTCTCTCCCTTCAGTTCTGACATTGATTCCAGCAATATTGAAATCAAAAGTGCTAGAGGCAGTCAACGAGTATTAGATATTTGTTTGAGTCTTCAGAATATGCTGTTAAGAACTTGCACACATAGAGCCTTCCAGACTTGGTCACTGAAGAATAGAAACACGCCAGTTTCTCAGCCAGTGCAGCAGCTCCCGACCAACAAGCTCCTCATGAAATGTTGGTCACATCTGGATATGAGATAATTTCACTGTCTGAAACATCATCCCAAATGCTACAATGTAACTCGAACATGATTGGATAAAATGAAGCTTTGTCTGAGGCCTCTCCAATATTGTACAGACTACGTTGCTCTTCAGCATGATCCATGCCGATTTGCTTGGTCCTAAGCCAACCGCTCTTTCTTAGATTTGGAGAGGCCTGTGATCCATTCAAGGGCCATGGTACTAACATTCTTCTCAGCTGCTTTTTTACTAGATGCAGGCTCCCCTGTAAAACCCCTGCCTTTCACTTCTATAGATGACTGGTACTGATGACCCTTTACCATCCTTGTCTTGTACACAGGAGGCTTCTTCCCAGCTCGCAATAATACAGTCTGGAGTAGACCCTTCACATCTGTCACATCCACTTGCGTTGTTGTCTTCTGGTTTTTGGCCTTTCGGCCAAATGTAAAAGACCCTTGACACCTATCAGCTCGTAGAACCTCAAATACAGCCCTCATGAGAGGCATTCCTTCTTCATAAACATCCATTTCAGGATTTGCCAGCTTCTTGGAGAGTAGCTCATCCAACTCTTTTCTTAATCTCAGATACATTGAAGCAACTTCTCGCTCCATAAAGAACTCCAAGTAACCACCATGCATTGCCAAGTGGCCCTCCTCCCCTCCTTGATTTACCTGTTTTTGCCAAAACCCAGTGATCAATGACAGAATGCAGAAAATGTAATGCTGGAGGGCAAGAATATAAGGGCCTCGTGACATTGATTTTTTGCTCATAATATTAGAGTCTAACTTTAACCAACCAAATATCTTTCAGTTATGCTTGAGTGAGAAAGGCAGAAACTGTGGGTTCCACGGCAGAAAAAGGCAGAGTGGACATAAGACACACAACTATGAAGGATGACTGAACCAAGCATTGGCAATGTGAACGAACTAAGCCTAGGCCAACAGCACTGGCATAGAAAATCTACTGTTGTGGCTCAAAACTACTGTAGAGTCATCCATACAAGGTTAAATTTTTACCTGACCACCAAATAAGAGCAGCATGGAATCTGAGACGCCAGTAGTGTCCCGAATCATCACACTGGACGTTTTCACCTTTTCATTATAGACAAGCCAGGGATATGGGAGCTGCTGATCTCTTGAATTTATTGAGTTCTGGTTTAGCAGTACTTGCCCATCTTCAATTGTCTTGAATGTTGTTGACCTGGAAAACAAATAAGACATGTCCAGCAGTTAGTCATCTACTGAACAACATTAGAAATACAATTACAGAGAAATAAGGATGAGGAGCTCAACATTCACTAATACATAGTATTTAGCTGTACTTGTGGAAAGAAACATTGGAGTGATGAGTAGTGTAGCTTGGGTGAAATAAGTTACATACCCTAAGAGGAGGCACAAAAGGATCACTTCACAGTGAAATTCAAAAGCCATACATGCTGGCAGCATTGCTTGTTGTGCAAACAGAGAGTTTCAAAAAATAATGTAGTGAAAGCAACTAGGAAAGATCACTCACTTTGTTTTCTGATAGACAGAGATAACTCCTGGGTACATGCCTGCACAAATGACACCTCTCACTAGATCACGGTCACCACTGTACTCATTAACCTTTAATGTGTCTGTATCCAGAAACCCTGCATCTGTGAGTAGGCTGGAGAACTGCCGCCTGAGGGAGTGCATTCCCTGCAAGGTTTGAAAAGACAAAAAATTCTTCCAGCAGTAATCAAAAGCAGATCCCTCCGCCATGGATTCTTGCCACCCTTCATAAGCCCGAATCAAAGCAATATGGTCACTTGAGTCAGTCCCTGCAAATCCCGCCCTTGCCTCTTCAGCCAGCTCCTTCTTATCCATTGGCATGAGGAAGGGATCTCGCACAGCAAGACCTGCTGCAATAGTAAGGACAGGATCCAGGCAACCGTAAACACAACCCATGATGAGCATCTTTCCAATCTTAGGTTCAACTGGAAGAAGTGATAAGTGTTTGCCAAGATTTGTGAGGTTCTCATTCTCATCTAGAGCTCCTATGGTCTTCAACAAGTCCACAGAATTCTGAACTGCCAGTGGCTCAGGAGGCTGCAATGCTCGAGATAAAAACTGCCCAATGCTTCCTAGTTTCAAGCTCTTAATCTGAAGGCAGAGAGAGTGAAGGGGAGTGCGGAGTAGCTCAGGCTGTTGGTACTCAGCAAATGCATCATAAACAGCCCTTGGATACAAATGGTAAGACTTTCCAGGCTGCACCCTGCCAGCCCTACCTCGCCGTTGCCTGGCTGATGCTTGTGAAATCCAAGAAGGCAAGAGACAAGGGGTGTTGTTCAAAGCATCATAAGAGGTCTCCTTGGCTTTGCCACAATCTATGACAAAGACTACATCATTAATGGTGATACTAGTCTCTGCCATGTTGGTTGCCAGGACAATTTTTCTCACTCCAGGAGGTGGATGTCCAAAAATGAGTTTCTGCTCTGCAGTAGCCATGGATCCATGGCAAGCTAGAACCTGAACTTGGTCAGAACCCAATAATGGATGATTTCTGAGTTGCTCCTTTAATGCTACAATGTCTTCCCACCCTGTCATGAACACAAGAACTGCACCATCCCTCTCGTGATTTGTTACATGACATAGAACCTTCTCTATAAGATTGAACCCTGCACTGTCAGGACTCCAGCAAGCTAGTGAGTCCTGAGTACGGGGGTTGAGATCACTGTAGTCCTGGTCAGTCATTGCATCATCGGCAAGAGTATTGAGACGATTCTTCTTACGAGTGCTCACATATTGCTTCCTTGTTTTCCACAGTTTATCCTGGCCATAATCATCAATCTGATTCATTGATGTAAGCCGGAGACCAGTAGTTTCCAAAATGTCCTCAAGAAAGAGTGCTTCAACGGGATGAGTAAAACCTGGGATATGCACTGAGGGTGCTTTATTGAAGAAGGAAGAAAAAAGTTCTGCGTTCAGAGTTGCACTCATGAGAATCAAGCGAAGGTCAGGTCTTCGGGGAAGAAGGTCTTTCAGCACAATCAACAGAAAATCTTCATTCATTCCCCGCTCATGAATCTCATCTACCACTACATGGCTCACCCCCTTCAATTCTGAGTCATTCATCAATCGCCGTAACAGTATCCCTGTCGTGCAAAACAGCAGTTGGGTTTGTCGACCCCTCATACCCTCCAGTCGCACTTTATAGCCAACAGATTCACCAATATCCTCCCCCCTCTCTGACGCCACCCTTTCCGCCACAGAGACAGCTGAGATTCGACGGGGTTGCGTACATATAATATTACATGTAGCACCACGCCCCATTTCAATTTCTGATTCCAGAATATACTGAGGCAACTGGGTCGTTTTTCCACAGCCAGTCTCACCTGAAACCACTACTACCTGCATGACAATAAATTTCCTTCAGTAATAAAAAGGAGAGGAGTGAATGGCACAACATACAACAAGAATCCAATTAGACAATACTTTTGAAAGTCTCACTAAGACCTCGTTCTAATGTTCACCTGATTTCTTGCAATTGCTGCCAATAAAGCATCTCTCTCTTTGTATGCAGGTAAAGTCTTCCGAAAATCAAGCACTTTCTTTCCTTCCTCAGACTCCTGCCAGCCCCTCTGCTTATTCCGTATCTGTCTATTGCGCCTAATCAACAACTCCTCTGCCGCCATTGCCATCCCTGGCCTTGTCACTGCATTAACGTCACCACCTACTTCATCAACTACTGAATCGCCACCTGAGTCCATATCAAAATTGTCGTTTTCTGGCGAGGCCAGTGACCTTTGCCTCTTGCGATAAACATACTCCTTTAGCAAGGCATCAACCTTTCTCTGTACTTGGTTAGGAAAAGCAACCTGGATACAGCCATCCACTTGGGTATGTCATGACCAGACAACGAATTGATACATAAAGACGTTCCATGTTAAGAAACTGTATCATTAATTATGTAAATCCTATAATCAACTCGTATCAACTGGATTGTCAACATACTTGAGGTCCACAGCTTTACGAAGTGACATAAGTGTAAAGAATCAGCCCTGGCGAATTCGAAGCTATAACTCAACCCTTGGAAGATGCATACTACAATCAAAGCGACTACAATAGGTCCACAATCTGCTTTTCAAGACAACCAAAATCCTTGGAAGATATATAACAGATCGACAACAGTTTCTGCGTCCGTGATAGTCATGTACTATTTCAACGAGCCCCATTCAATTCTAGGGTAAATATGGACCTAATTGAATCGGGATCCCTGAACCGGGTAATGTTGTTGCAACAGATACTCCGCACTTTCAGTTCGGACCAGAGCATAATCTGAATCAAATTAATGTTTTTTTTAGTGCTTTTAGAATGCAAGGTAGAGAATGGTGCCAATTACCTGCCGTTGTGGCCGCCGGTCATCCAAATCGGGCCTGTAATTAGGCAGAGGAATCTTACTGATAACTAAAACCTTGGAATAGAGCTGGCAGTGGAGGCCCATTTGCTTAATCAGAGGCTGAATATGCTCATAATCTCTTCGATCTTTCTTCTCCTTCGTTACAATCTCTTGCTCACTGTCTCTCTGCAGAAACCGGTTCAGCCGCCACCTCCACCCATCCATATCAACAAAGTGAGGCGTCTCATCATCATCATAATACCCCAGCTCATCATCCGAGAATTGCTCACTCGTGTGATATGAAAGCTCCCGGACCTGCGTTGAAGGCCCCACGGCAGCATCTCCAATAATCCTCTTCTTGCTATTCAAGTTCACCATTCTCAAACGGCTCCTCCTCCCCAAAGCCTCCTGCTCCTTCTTAAACCTCCGAAAAGGCGCATCGGCCAAAGAAGCATGAGTGGCAGGGAAGTAGCTGCGAAATGCATGTAACCCTGTTGCCTTCCTCTCCTTCAATGTGGGCCCTGCCTCCATCCTCGTTGGCAAGCCCTCCACTCGTGGCAAATCGTGCGGTATGCAGGGCTCATATGTCTGCGTCGGGTAGTCCGGAATCTGAGCCGAAAGCTCCATCTGCTTGAAGAAACGTTGATCATGGCGAATGTCCGGCCTGCGCAGGAGGCGCCGGTGCGCTTGGAAGCGTATAACCCTAAGCATTGCGTCCGAGCGCCAAGTCGATGAGAACAATGCCCTGGATAGCGAGCTCGTGGCAATTGCTTGTACTCGTGCGACAGGGGAAGCTGTGGCCGCTGTTGTTACCCAGCTTTCTAACATGGATCCCGAACACACTCTGGCCTCGAACCTCACCCTTCATACGACTCTAGTCTCTCTCTCTCTCTGTCTCTCGCTCTCTCTCCAAACCTAAACCTTGTTCGCCGATTTGGCAGTCTTAAACCCTGTGTATGAATGAATTCCGAGGCAACAAGTGCAATTTCCAAGGCTGCAGATGTTGCAAGAAGCGTATTAAATTTGGCAGTGCGAATACATGAATGAATGCGATGAAATGGAAGAAGTGACAGCGAAACCCCTGCCTGCCTGGTCGAGCTGCTCGAGCTGCAATGAGGCTGTCGTGGGCGGAGCAGAGCCCTGCTGAGTTAGGGCAAAAAGCGCACCGCCCCTCGCTTTCTCTTTCTCTCGTTCTCTGTTTCTCTCTCTCAGTTTAAAGGCCACTTTACACTCTCACCATTCAGTTTCCGGAGTAAACACACCAGCACTTGTAAGAGCCCCGGCAACGGCCACTGAGGAATAAAACCGACGTTGGGCGGGTATCAATGGCAAACCAGGGTAACGGTTATGGTATAAAATAACTGACCCGGCTGGTATCATATTCTTCAATCCTATAAGGCCCGCTTTATCTTGGGGCCAGATTGAAGGCCGGCCCGAGACTATACATTTGGGCCAATAGGACTGCTCGGTTTCATCAAATCCGGTCAAAGGGTTCTATATTAGGGTTGGGCATGAACATTTACTCGTCTTATGTGGCATCTTAAGTGACAAAATTTTGGAGCCAAACCTTCAAACCAGCTTGAACAAATAAGGAGGAGGTTTTCCTTTGCTCAAACTCTCAACATGGGTTGGATGGGACTTATTTGTTAGATAACGAACATCTCTACCATCAACCCATGAAAGGTCAATTCTTTTCACTAAAAGAACATTGAGACCTAAAACCGACTTTCCATGATTAAAGGATTGATACTTTGTTGTTCAATTACTCACATATTCAAATAAACATTCACCAACTATGTGGATATTTGTTCTATTATACTTGTAGTTTTTCACTCTTTTCATACCCGCTATGTTTAATATTGATTCACACTTGGAGTCTGCATATATATATATATAGACAAATCTATTGACAAACTAGAAATCTAAGTTTTTCCTTATATTGGTAAGTATGGAATAATGTAATTTCTATGGAAGTCACCTAGATAGGACATTATGGGCATGTGTCGTCTTGACCCATTGCACATGTGCATAATTAATTAATGTCCCAACCAACACCGCATTGCCCACTCAACATGCCACCATTAATAGCCAACCGTTTTCTGAGCAGTGGGCGATAGCAAAGAGTGACAACCTCACAATCACACTATCAAATGATTGACCATGCATTGAAATAAATTCAACAAAAAGAAACAAGTTTTGCTCTTCCCATAATCTTAATCCCAAATTCCAATGCATTGATAAGAGATTTCATATGATATGCACTCTAGATTAGTGGAAAGTTGCAAGCATGATATGATTTCAAGTGATATAGTTGATTAAATGGCTTCTTTTGAGATGCGAGTATTTTATGATTCAATCTATAGTGGATAGAGGATATCGGTTTATGTTATTTTATGACTGGGTTTTAAGGGTTCATAGAAAAGTTCAAGAACTATGATGGGGGGGTGCTGAAAATACATATTTTCATTCTTCTAACAATATCTTGTTCTTTGAAATCCTATTAAAGGTCAAGTAATCAACAACACTAAGAGTTAACCCTTAAATACTAAACAAAGGGCTAAAATTGAAACCTTTCAAATTTTCTTTAAAACTTATATTTGTAGATCCGAGGAGAACATTTATTCATTCCAAGAACACTTATTTTTGGAGAAATAGTTTTGGAGTTAATCAAACCTTCCATCTCATGTAATCTTACTTATGAAAAAAACACCTCAATCCTTCAAGGGTTATGTCAAAGTTATCATTTTCCCACACATGTGACCAATTCCAGTTGGATGTACAACCAAGGCCAAACTTTGGCTCATTTTTAGAAACCACTTAAGATCGACACTCACTTATAATTGGACTCCAACTGAAAAGCGAGTTACTACACCATAGAATCACAACACATATTGTTGGACGATTCCGGTTGGTTGCCAAACTTTGACCCATTTTAGAGACCACTCCTAGGTCTCTCCCTCATAACAAAGCCAACAAACAAACAAACGATCCTTTAGCTAAGCTCACCGAACACAGTCCATGCAACTCTTGTGTGTGGGAGCTTAAGTCCCAATGTTCAAACAACAAATGAAGGTCAAGGGCAAGAATGGTAGATCCAAGGAGGAGAAGTGGTAGATGTAGGGAGTAATAAGGTAGATTTGGGTCAGGGGCAGGGCAAGCCAAGGCAAGGCGAGGGGGGCCTCGCGACGTGCAGAGAGTCTCACCGGGTCGTCGTCGCTCCTCGTTCGCTAGCTCGCTCTTGTGGAGCCTGCTGAGGCAGCCTTCGTCACACTCGCCCTAGCCCACTCTTCTGCTACTTACGCTCCTCAAGAGCTCGCCGATCGGAGAGCAGGGGAATCACAGCAGGTGTAGAATCACTTTTGGCCCCATTTTCACCCATGTTTGGTTTCGTCTGAGGCACGGCAGATTGAGGAAACAGGAGGGCGGGAGCGAGAGGGGCGAGAAGGGAAGGGCAAGGGAAAGAGGAAAAGGAAAGAGAGGTCACGATGGGCATATTTATGTCCAGGTTGCTTGCGACGTTGTTTGGCGACAAGGAGGCGAGGATTTTGGTGCTCGGCCTGGATAACGCGGGGAAGACGACCATTCTTTGTATCCATTTTCATAGGGTTTACGGTGAATTGGGAGGAGCTCACCTGCTGACATTTCTGTCTTGTTTTGTTGTTTTGTTTTGTATTTCGTGTTATGTGTTATGTGTTTTGGTCACTGTGCAATGCCATAGGCCCATAGGGTTAACCTTAGGTTGGGGTAAGCTACACCTGGGGCAGTTTAGTCTCAGTTTCTGGCGATTGAAGGTAGCGCAGGTACCTGCAGCTTGATGCTGTCTGCACTGAACGCAGAGATCTGCCTCTGTAGATTTTTATTTTATTTCGAGGTTTTTTTTGGTTGTATTGTGTATGTATATGTATTTTGTATTTTGTTGTCATGTTGTTTTCTGGATCTTCAAGGAAGTATAAGTTTTATCCTTAATCGAAGTGATCAGATCGATTGCAAGTCGGGGAGGTCGTGTCAACTATTCCAAGTAAGCTCCCATTTCGTGTGCTGAGGGGTTATTTTTTCTAAAATTTATTTTGGAAGATTTTAAGGCTCTTGTTCTTGTTGTGTATGTGTAAATGCAATTCAAGGCTCTGGCACCTGACAGAGATCTGAACAGCATTAAGATCCAGGAATGTGAACCTTCTATAATGTGCATTAATTACGCAGAAGCTCTCACCAACTTGAAGCAATTTTGGTGTCTGGTCATTAGAGTGGTGTTTGGTCATTAGAAGGATGTTGGTGGGGTCAAGTCTTAGTGAGCATTTGAACGTTTTGTCTCTAAATTCACCCTGGTTATATTGAAGGCTAGCATGTTCTAGCGAACATTTTAGAACCTGATACTGCATATGTTGAGCTTGTCCCAGGTTTAAGTGGGATTCCTCAGTGGTCAGGTGTTTTGCTAAAAGTTGACAAAGTTCAGGAATGTAGTTGCGTAGCAGCTCACCACTTGTATTGCATCTGTCACTGATATTTTTGAATGTGAATATTGTGTCATAAGATAAGGTTAAGTTGAGAGATGCAAACGATGAAAGATATTCTTGCAAGTGTTTTACTGGTGTTTATGACACAATATCTGCTGGACTACTCATTCTGATACCTCTTATGGTATGGGTACAGCAATTGGATTCAATGTGGAGACTGTGCAATACAACAACATCAAGTTCCAAGTATGGGATTTAGGTTAGTGTTGAGATCTTCAACCTTTGATCCAAGTCCCTGTTCCTTTCTTGCCAAGAAGTCCCTATGTTCACCAGCTTCTTGGTATGTACTAGTTTACATACAAATTAATTCCATAATCTGCTCAAGTTGGAACAAGTTGGGAGTTTCAGAGATTTTGAAGTCAGACATTGCAATTGTTGTGGGTTCTCGCTCTGCTGTGGCATTTAATTTGCACTTTCTTCTACTCTCCATGTGTAAAATGGGTATAGCATCTGAAAAGCATGTTTGTGATGATGGCAGGTGGCCAAACAAGCATCAGGTATTTGAATCTTGTTACCCTTGTCTGTTTATTTAGATACGTTTTAGATGGCAGAGATAATGCCTATCTTGCTGAACTTCTGAAACTTGTAGATGATAATCTACTTCAAGAGTCTGATATTGAATTAGTAGCTTTTGGGGTGAAGTCAACTGGATGACTCTCAGTGTGTAAATAGCTCAGAAAATAAGATGTGAATAGTAGAAGTGGATGATTGCTCCCTGTTTCTTCTGCAAAGCATTGAGTAATAACCTCTGACAGGATAAATCATCTACTTTCTATCTAGTTAAAGCCTCTGAAGTTTGGGAGATTTGGTGAACTTTTGGAAATCCTTTGAAGACACAATTTACTTGGTTTGCAAGTGCTCCCAATTTGGATTCAATCTTAAATATACCTACACACAATATTTTATTTATTTGTGCAACGGTCAGATGCTGGATCCAAGACAAACTCTTAGTGTAACCAGTCACCTTGACTTAAAAATGTGTGCAGACCGTACTGGCGATGCTATTTTCCAAACACCCAGGCAGTCATTTATGTTGTAGATTCAAGTGACACTGAACGAATGTCCACAGCTCAAGAAGAGTTTCATGCTATTCTTCAGGTATGTATTTGTGTCCCAGGTGGATAAGTGGATTCTAGTTTTCTGTCAAGAAAGTAATGAGTAGATAAGGTTGTTTCACTGAGTTGTGTATAGAACTGCTTGAGGTCACTGCACACAACTATAAAGACCTATACACAATTTGTTCACAAAAATAAGTATTGAATAGATACTAAGCAGAACGAAGTAGTTGAGGGTCATCAAGCATTAGGAAGCCTTAACCTCCTATTACTTGTATGATTGTAAAACCAATTCACAATTTGGAATCTCCAGTGCTTGATGGCACTTGATTATTTTCTTTAGGTATGCCCTCAAATAGTTTATTTGTGTGGATAGAAACTATGACTATGTCAGATGGTTCCAGGGTCCAAATTTTCAAATTTTGTTTGGATTGTTTGCCTGATCTTCACAGGAAGAGGAGCTGAAAGATGCGGTGATACTCATCTATGCAAATAAGCAGGTATGACCGCTTCTAGTGTTTACATACCCACCATGCAACAAATTTGTACAATTGCAATGTTTTGTCCTTCTCTAAGTACAAGTTTTTTTTTTGGTTCAAATAAGGCCTTGAAAAGAAATCTTCTGAAATTTTGTTTTTGTTTGCTTCAAGGTTTAATTGTGGACTGATAATAGAACTATGGTGGTATTGCAGGATTTACCTGGTGCCCTTGATGCAGCTGCTGTCACAGAAGCACTGAACTTACATACAATCAAGAACAGGCAATGGTCTATATTCAAGACATCAGCAATCAAGGGTGATGGACTTTTTGAGGGTTTGGATTGGTACTATCCTGAACCAATCCTGATGATGCGTCCTTTTAACCCAAATTTTGGTCTCTCAGCACACTTAGTAGGTATTTACCTCTCCAAGGCCTGCTTATTGCAGATTAAATTGATGGCTGTACTACTGTGGTGGTTTTCCAGGCTCAGCAATACTTTGAAGACTGGCAGGAAATAAGGTGAAGGCAGCAATATTTTATAAGCATGTGAGTTCAGTCCTTTCAAATCTCCATGCTCTTGAAGTGAGATATTGTATAATCTGCAATGAGTAGTACTTGCTTCTGGAGTTCTTTTTGGTTGAGTGGAGGTAACTAGTTGGTATGCAAGTTGGCCATAGCGTAAAGTGGCCCTTCTACCCAACAAGTTACAATAAATTCAGGGGTGTGAGATTTTGAAGTGTCGGTCTCACGGTTTTGTGTTAGACCCACCTCTTTGAGTGGGCTTGACGCAAAATCCGGTAGACCATGAATCATTATCTATTGCATGTCATGTAGGACTCCATGTAGGTATGTCATTTATTTAAAATGGTCCTTTAGCCCCTCAAGCTCTGTGAAGTGAGGTGTGGAAAATTTACACCAATGAGATATTGTAGATTTTAATGGTTATGGGTCCTCAAGCTCTAGTGGAAAATGCCCCTGAGGATATAGAGAAGGTCGAATATATCTATCTTATTTGGGGGTCTAATGTCTCTTTGCATGTCTCTTATGGACGACCCTTTGCATTTGTCAGGTTATGAGAATTGGTGTCTCAGTATAGGCACATGATACCTTTACGAAAGCGACTCTAATTTCTGTGGTCACATTATATAGGAATACATGTATTATGCAATCAGTTATCCTGACATTGTTGTTTCATGCTGTGCAGTTCATACCTGTTTGTTATAGGAGAGTGCGGTGTCTTGGGAATTCCATGGCACAGGGGGGTCCTATTCGTGAAAGGAATTCCAAATCTTTTATGAACCAAGGATGCTAACCATACTTTCAGTGAGATCCTGGCACACACGCACACCTTTAGCATAGCCAGAATACAGAAGGATGCTGCTACTGCTGCGGCCTGTATTGATAGATTAGAAACATTGCCATGCTGTGATTACTTTCTTGTGGGTTAAATTAACCTTGTTAATAGCACGACCTAGTAGGGACACTTCTTTGGGCTGTGAATTCGAGATCCTTGAGAGGGACAGACATCGAAAACGTTTTATGTGGCCCATCTTCTGGTGACATGTCCTGACACCAATTTGTCTGACTTACAACAAGAGGTCGCATCCTAACAAAAGAAACTTAGTTTTGTAGCTGTTTGAATTGTGCTTATAAGAGATTCTTCAGAAAATCTTACTTTTCTATGCATTGCTGGCAAATGCAGAATTTGTTGTTGTCCTTGTAGATAATGCCGCCCACATGACAACAAGATGCCTTGTGCTACAGGACTGGCATGTCCCATTGAATGCACATTGAAGTTGTACATGGTGGCTTTGGAGCACATCATCATACTTCATGATAGCCATTATACATATTACAATCACGGCATTGCTTTGTACAGAACACATGAGTCACCACGAATGGGGAATCATGTAAACAATACACTACTCAGTGGAGCTCAGTTTTGTGTTATCAGAAACATGCACTTAACTGAACCTAAATCTTTCAAGAGTCAAGTTCAAAAGTCAAGAGTCACCTAAGGTAACTGGGTCCTAAACTATTTGCTGTTTGCTATGCTCTACTCATCATGTCAATTCTTTGGGTATCGTGTGACGAGAATTCCGCAACATGAAATAGAAGCTCCCCTGATTCTTCAGTGAATTTTTGAAGTCACTCACACCTGAAACAAACTACAATATGTATTGTATCTAGTGTCACTTACTATTTGGAAGTACGCAATGCTATAACTGTGTGCTGTACATCTCAATTTTTTGTCAACAAAGGTCAAATTGGTTGTTTGGACATTATAGGACATTTCCATCTTTACTTGGTAAATTTTTTGCATTCATAATAAAAATATAGCATTGTGTAAATCCACTTAGTAAGTGACACTAAATAAATTTAGTGTATGTGAGCCTAGGAATGTAACAATGCTTGGGTAAATTGGCCGTTGCTAGCTGTGGATCATGGTGAGGCTAGTCCATGAAAACCAGGTCCAAGAAACCAGGGTTTGACATGCAAATCGTTGGGTATTGGGTCCCCCATCATCCCTGTCAAGAGCATCCAGCTGAGCCACCTCACTTGTACCATGCTCTTTGTTCCATACTTCACATATCAAAACATGCCACCATTCCAAAACATGAACCATGTTCCACATATAGTCAGGATATTTGAGTGGGATTTGTCATCAACCATTTGGCCCAATCTTGAATTCAAAGTGGATATGTTTTCAATCAAATTGGGTGGCTCTTGATGTCAACCAAATCATGAATATAACTTTCATGTTAAAGATCATTGCTGTTTGAGGGTTTGACTTGCCTTGTATTTCAATTCTTTCAGTATGTTAGAAGTTGTGTCACCATGTAGGGGGCAAGGGTTTTTGTCTGTTATTGATTACTGTATCGTGATTTAAAAAGTGATTTGGTGTTCTTAGGTGAATTTTGCACCTTTTGGTGGGCAAAATCCACATTATGTGAGCGAATGTGAGTGTGATTGTGTGAGTGGGTTTGTGCGCAAGTGTGTGAGTGTTTGTGTTCGACTGTGTGAGTGTGTGTGTCTTTGGAGACGCCAGGATGGGATAGTTTTAGCAAGTGCACAAGGTCCATTTCTTTGACTCAACTTGACTTCATGTTTTTTTATCTTGTTGAATGCCAATCATTTTCTATACAAGCCCAGCACATTGCTTATTCATTCATCTTCATTTGCAATTACCAGTGCCAGTACGGTCTAGAAAATTGAAGAAGGGTGTGCATATTATCACCTCAACCCTCCTATAAACAGAACATGCCTTCAACGAGAAGGGAAAATTCATTCCCTCAAACAAAGGTCATGATACTCCAAGGATTCCAAAAACCAAACAAGAAGAATTTCATAATAGAAGTTGTTTGTGTGGATTTGTTGTAAAATGGTTGTACATGAGTGTTGAAGTTGCTCAAATTTTGTTCTCAAAAGCCAATCATGTCAACATATCATGATGGCTTATCCACACCTCAAGCATGGGAAATCGTATGGCTTTTATTTCTGACCTCTCACATGGGATCCTGAATTATGTGACAGAGCAACGATGTCTGGGCAACCAAATCAGGGCTATGCACCACTGAAAATTGAAACACATTATGAAAACAACAAGGAAAATGACTAGAGACATGTTCATTGTGGAACAAGACACTCGAAACATGGCAGGGAAGCTTGCCAAGGAGACATATAAGCGTCATGAAAACAATGCAAAAAATGTTCGTATCTGTGCATATGAGAATTAGAATACAATTTTTTTTCTTCCACCAAGACTAATTTGTTCAAGTCAAGGGCAAACCAACCAACGCTAATATACCTTTTGCCTTGGGTATCTAGATCCCTTGGCAAAGGGAGATGAGCATTAAAACATGGACACAAGAAGGGTGTTGCTAACTCGGGGGGCGAGGGTGGCAAAAAAACGTTGAAACTACGTGCAATAAAATATAGGGTCTCATATATTGATTATGGGTAAAATTTGTAAAATACTTACATATAATATAGGTGGCTCTAAGTGTGCAAAACATGATCATATGTAATATAGCATTTGACATAATATCATAAAATTACCTAAGTGGTACTTATATAATACCATGCACATAAAGGGGCTAGGCATGAAAAATCATATACCTTGCACTTCAATTATGAAGAATGGATAAATAATTTTTTATTCTTTGTGAAGTATCAAGGATGCATGAAATCACTTGTGAGATGTCTCCTAAGATTTCAAGAGGGTTGGGATGTGAGAAAGCAAGGAACTCTACAAGGAGTGGGGTTAGGATTAGGGCATCATACTGGACTCATCACTTGCCTCTACTATCCTCTTCTCTATTATGTTCTATTCTGTATTTGGTAAAGTTCATTTGTCACTCCTCTAGTCAATCACCTACATGGCTCTGTTATGTAAATCTCCGATGTTTGCTTAAAATTTTGCAATCGGGTAGTATCAGGATTACAATAATCTGGGTGAGTTTCTCTAGTTCTCTTTAAATACATGGTCTTGAACCCTAATGAGACAAAATGAGAGTTGAAGATATGTGGGAAGTAGGAGGCTTAGGTTTAGGAGAAAAAAATGGTAAGAAATAACCATTATAGACATGATATTACTCAATAATGTCTAGGATCACGCCATGTTCCAAGAGAATGGATATTAAGATTTCTTGATGGGTACTAAGGTGAGGTCCAAAGTGAGTATAAATGTGTTATTGTAGTTGGTCTCAGGTAAATCAATCCAAGTTTGGAACACAAATTCTTGGTAGCTGGATTTTGACAAGAGCGTATTGATGTCAATGTTTATAATATGAGATTCAAACAAATCAAATAATCTGGTGTTTGTCGATTCTTATATGTATCAGGAAAACAATGGAGGATCCTTAATCTTTTGACTGTCCCTGTGCAACACTAGTTAAATAAAATAATATGCCTCATTGATGCATTTTTGAAATTTCAACAAAGCATTTCATGGCAAGATTCAAACTAAAACAAGCTACACAATGGTGATTAGATTTGGTGTGGTATTTGTGGATTGCAAGCAAGTCGTTGTTGGGAACCATAAGAAAGTTCCAAGCATCATCAATTTCCTCTAGAATGGTGCTACAACCTTGGACTTGTAGCTTAAGTAAGCCGAGTGTTTCCGAGTCTGACCAGTTACATGTTGTGAACTTTCATTTTTAATAATAGATTGAGGTATATTCCACATATTCCTCTAAATTAATGGGCTTAGGTGCTCCTATTCTAACCAAACCACTGCCTGTAACCTCTTGCCTCACCACAAGGACTTCCACTTCTTGGAAGCTCCCTACTAGCTCTAACCTCTTGTCTTGCCATAACCTGCTGGCAAGTTGTAACTTCTCGGGCAACCGTAACGTCATGCCTCTCTCCCAGGGTGGCAACTCAAACAAATAATTACAAGGGGCTCGTCCAGAAATTTCACAAAGGCATAGATTATGTACACATAATCGTACATATAATCTAGATTATGTTTCAAATAATCTACAACTTTCAATTATTGAAGAGGGGTTGAAGAGTTTCAGAAGAGACACGGGAGAGAAGCCACCGAGGGAAGTCGGGGAGAGAGTTAGGGTTAGGGCTTACAAGCCAAAATAATCTATATTATCTTCAAATTTTTGTAGATTACCTAAATTATAATTAGGCATGATGGAGACTAGATTATGGACTAGCCCCCATGTCCAAGAGAAAGTCCACATTATTTTCAAATTCTTCATGTATTATAACACATAGACATGTCCAAATCAAAAAATTATTACGTATTATGGACGGTCTCAATGTGCACTACATCACTCCATTCTAAATTCTGTAAAATTGTTCTTTCGTATGAATGTACAAGGACAATATGGATGGATTATCTGTTACAAATTATTTGCACCAGTTGCCACCCTGGGACCTCTCTGCAACCTCCTGGCTTCTTTGTATGGCTATGGAGTGCACGTATTCAAACGCAGATGTGTCTATAGGTCCTTCAACATTGTTTCGACGTTGTGCAACCAAATTTGGCATGACAAGTCCCATTTCCTCGACAGTGGGCATTGAAGATAAAGGGCTCCTTGAGGAAGAGGCATGCAATGTGTTGGATTCTTCATATTCGCCCTTACCTGTAGAGAGTGGGGTGCTGAGTTGAGATGACATAACATGCCAGGAGAACTCTAGTTGATCGGGGAGCTCCTCTAATGACTGCATCTATTTCAATGGAATGTGGAAGGACACGCCAAGTTGGGACTCTACGTGTGAGGAGGGCGACTGCGAGGGCATAACGTGGACCTCACTAGGTGAACCTCATTGGTGGCCTTCGGAAGTGGATGAAGATGCGGTCTCCACTACAATCGCCTTCATGGGGTGGCTCCAACTATGTGTTGTTAGCAAAGGTGTCAGTTGTGCTGCTCGTGGCATCATCCTGATGACCTGCAACAGTGCTCTCAACATCGGCAATTTGTGGATAGTGGGGAGCAGCATGAACACAACCCGCTTCACTTGCATTATTGTCTGAGAGGTTGATGATAGTGGAATCCTCTGTACCAACTGGTCCATGATCATCTCCATCAGGATGCTTGGTGGAGGTTTTGCGACGTCGGACACATTGGAGGGGAATTCTGCAATATTTGTAAAGAAATTGTGCAAGGGGGCTAGTAGGTTGCATGTCTAGAGCATCAGTCCTGCAAGGTTTGCAATAATATTACTAAATTGCAAGTAAATTGCATGTTACAACCATGTGAAAGGGTTTGGATTGGTTGCATGTTGCTCCGTGTGGCTTCAATTTACTTTCAGTTGAACGTCCTCACAACAAAAGAAGACCCCAAACCCCACTCATCTAAACCTCCCATCATAATCATGCAAACTAATTCAACAATACACAATTTTTGTCGTAATAGTACTATAAATGGGCTCCAAAGGTCCAATGAAAACCCAAATCTCCACCTCCACGGATTGTTAGGTACAAAAATTGGTTGGTGAAGTGACCCAAGGCAAGCTCAAGTATCAAATCTGAGGATCTAATGAATGGCAAATGATGCAAACAAGATGCTTGACAAGAGTGAGTGCACAATGAGGACATGAACTCATTAGGTTATGGAGAGAGGAGATGTGAGGTCTAGCAAGTGTGGCATGATGCATAGGGGAGAGGACATCGTGATGATGGAGGGGCATGATGGTGGGTTGCCATTAGTGTGGCCAGGGTTGAGGTTATGATGGGATGTCATGACGGCACAGTGTGCGCCAAGTTACGAGCTGAAGCAACATGGGTGAGGAGCCAACGTGGCGCTTGTGGGGGTAGTGGGCAAGCAAGAACATGGTGCATGGCCCGATCTTGGCAAGTGGGTGGGCCCTACCACCCTGATTCACTGCAACCATTTAAGAGTCTAAGCATGGTAATGTTTGGGGAGTCAAACCCTCGGCACAACCTCCAACATAACTCAATCTCAACATAGAGATTAGCTTAGTCCATTGATCCATGTTTAGTGTTTATTGTTAATTGATTCACTTAGTAAGTAGGATCTCAATAAATGTATATTTCAAAGGCAATTCACCTTGACATCAATCTAAAGTATTCAACAACTTAGCAAGTGTAGAATCTAACATGTTAAATTACGTGGACAAACATTCCCCTCCTTTGTCTGTACGGAAGTATGAGAGTTTGCTTTTTGTATACCTCCCAACCAATCCTTGAAAAGGTCCAATGTTTCATTCTCAATTGCTTAATAGTTAACTAAAGAACCGAAGAACCTCAAGAAGAATCATCAATGAGTGTTACACCAAATATGATATATAGTGTCATAATAAGTGTACAAATATTGTCATGGATGATGGATGATTAATTATGTACATCCATTGCCCAAAACACTACTTGCGTTTGTTTGCCACTATTCTCTAGGTTGCGCCGTCTCAATCCTAACAACTCCTCCTTTCTTAGTTTGTTTGAGAGTTTGCTTGTAGTGGCTGCTTGAGAGTTTGCTTGTAGGTTTGAATAGTGTCTGCAAAAATGAAAGGTTCTATTGATGACACTTTACACATAACAATTTAATGTAATGTGTTCACTCGGACATGTTATTCATTGTAGATCTGTGAGCTTCATCTAAATAAACTTCACCTCCTTCTCACCTAAACTAATTGGAGAGTTTTGTGCAGATCTGGTGCAAATTGAGAGCTCTCCTTCATGGATCCTAGTTTTCAGAGGCAAATGTCATACTTGAAAGTTGGGCTAATAGCATTACCCTACATAATTGAGTGTGCTATGGACCTTGGATTTTGGATAGAGGGGGAAAACAATAAGCTTATTGTCAACTTAATATAATCTCTATCATTCTTTTGTTGATGTGATTATGGGATCAAGGAAATTGAGCAACAAGAGTAGTTTTGAGGCCAACAATGTTGCCATACCCGTTGTTCACCCCATTTTACTCTACCTAAAATCTAAGTCATTCATAAAATTTGCAATTTGAACACTCTCAGCATTTTTGGTGAAGAAAGGGTTAGCTTCTGGACTCTTTCTTATTCCAAAGAAAGAAATCCATGCATGGTTTCCTCTTCAACCCTATAAAGGTCACATTTTTTCCAAGAGAAGGTAACCATAATATGATATTGAGCCGTCAATGTGGTTGTGTGTACTACAGAGTCCTAACAAGTATGTGTGAGAACGTTCTCTTTCTAATCAAGCTTCAAAGATATTTTTTAAAAGAATCAAGGTCCTTTAGCACATGCATAATAGCCGCCAAGCATAGCATACAGTCTAACCTCGTTAGTACGACACTCGTTTATACAACACCCTCGATATTACGACACATTTTTGCGCGACCAAACTTTTTAGTTCAAAACTCCCTCTTTTATACGACTACGACACTCGATAATATGACATTTCGAAATTCCATTTTGTCATATTAAAGAGGGAATAAATGCTAAAATTCCTTTCATCCATGTTATGTACATCTAGAATACATCCATTTTCACTTGGGAACTACTTGAGAACTTCACTTATGATTGGGAACTTAATGATAATTAGGGTTACTAGTGTAGAATGGACATGGTTAGGGTTAGAGTGGCCTCCTACCTACTATGTTGCCTTGTACATGGGTGAGATAGTATCTTTGTGCAGTATCTTGCATTCTTGCAGTCTCCAATTCCATCTTCTACAATCTCCAATACAATCTTACAATCTCCAATTCAATCTTGCAGTACTCTAGACTAGTCTCGCTCCAATCTCGCTTCTCGATCCATGTGGTGAATGTTCCATCTCCTAAGCATAGCCTGAAGTTTTTTTGTTTTTTGTTTGGTGGAATTGTATTCATTTCAAGTAATTTTAATCTTTTTAATTTTGTAAAAGGTGAAAAGTAAAGATGGGGCACTGACTAATGAGATGCTCATGTGAAAGGCTACACTTCTTTGGGAATCTTTTGTGGAAAAACTTGCAAATGATCCAATCAAGGTTGAAGAGTACAAAAACTTCAAGATTTCAAATGGTTGGTTGGAAAATTTCAAGAAGAGCAACACTATTGCAAGGTAAACATTGAATATGTTTCATTTCTATTATTTGATCATGCAAGTCCTCATTTTTATCTCTGGAAGGCCACACTAAGTATTGATCATGTCTTGATTACATTGTATTGAATTATCCTCACACTATTGTACAAAGTGTATCTACATGGTGAAAGTGGTGATGCTGATGCTGATGGAGTTGCCCAAGCAATAAGCCATCTTCCTATTCTTTTGTCAAATTATGAGCCCAAAGATGTTTACAACATGGATGAGACTGGATTGTATTTTAGAGCACATCCTAATAAAACATTAGCACAAGGGAAGGTGAAGGGTCGGAAGTTACAGAAGGAGCATGTAACACTTGCTCTTGCTATTAATTCAATTGGGACTGATAAGTTGTAGTTGCTTGTGATTTATAAGTCTAAGCAACCACGATGTTTTGGAAGGTGGCAGCCTCATGAGTATGTTCGGTGGCACTCAAATAAAACAGCTTGTATGAAGGGGGATATATTTGAAGCTTGGATTTTGCAGCTCAACAATCAATTCAAAGGCCAAAATCGAAAGGTGATTATGATTTTGGATAATGCATCTTCACATGTTGTTAGCTCTGCCAAAGTTGGTAAGTCTCGTGGTTTTTCAACCTTGGAATTGAGCAACATGACTTTGGTATTCCTTCCTCCCAATGTTACAAGCGTAGTTCAACCTTTAGATCAAGGTATAATAGCATCTTTCAAAATTCAATGCAAGAAGAAACTTTTGCGGTGGGTTTTGTCACAGTATGATGATGCTACATTGAAGGACTTAAGGAAGGTCGTGCCCAACATTAGACAAGCTATCATGTGGAGTTATGAAGTATGGAGTGAGTTGGATGCACAAATAGTCAGGAATTGTTGGAGGATGGCACGTATATTACCTGCAACATGGAATGTTGATTTTGCCCTAGTTGATGAAAGGGAGAAGAATAGAATGCGAGAAGAATCAGATGAACTTGGTGATCTGATTTCAAAGTTGCGATTGGATGATGATGAGATGTCAATCAAGTCTTACATTCAGTGGAAGGGGAAGAGATTACTGAGCTAGAATTGAGTATTGATGAATTGGTGGATGTTGCTTTGGGAATCAATTATGCAAAAGGCTTTGATCTTAATGTTGATCTGCATTCAATAGATGTGGATGATGTTGCTCCACCTACAGTAAAGCTTAGTGATGCTAAACGTCATGCATCATTGTTGTCTAATTTCTTATTAGACAACTCTTTACATTTTGGTGTTAATGAAATTATTAGTTTTCAAAAGCTAGTAGGGAATTTAGATAAGATGACAGTTGCTAACTTAGGTAGGCAACACCAGAGATCTTTGGACTCCTATTTCAAGAGTTTTTGAGAGTATTTGTATTTGGTTGGAGTTATAAGTTATTATTTCATACAATCTATATTGCTTAAACTCGTTGTATATGTTTTTAAGCTCATATTGCTTATGTTTTTGTATTCCCTCGATAGTATGACAATTTTACGCCATTTGTCATATTAACGAGAAGACGACACCTCGATAATACGACATTTTTTGCGTTTCCCAAACGTGTCATACTAAAGAGGGAGAACAGTAGTCGACACCTTCTACATTCTTGCCTATCTTTGGACACAAAGCCTTCTGCCATCCAACAAGAAGATTCAATTGAATAGGTGCGCAAGTAAGTTCCCAATGGATTCATTTTGAAGTTATCTGGATTACCAAAGAATTACTCCATGTGCATTGGAACTTCAACAGGCTACATACATAGCATTCTTCGCCTTGGGATTTGAATCTGTGATGACAATTTCATAACAAAGCTTGTCATCTGTGATGAAATCTATGATGAAATACTATCGAAATTTGGATGAAAAATCACTTGGTAGTGACAGTTTTTGCAACACTGTCAATCTATACCCCACCCCCAAAAGTACAAGGAATGACAAATAATGTTAAGTTAACTTTTGTGTTCGTGACACTACACCACGCTTTACAGTTAGTATTGAGCAAGACAATTAGAATGACACTAAATATCATATTTAGTGTAGGGACCAAAAAGCGGCTCCACCACTTCATTTATAGAGAAAAATCCATGCAACACCATAAAAGTGATGCAACTTTAAACATTACTTCAATAAACACTTTATGGTGCTCTCCATTACATTCTTGTGAATATGATTCCAAATTTTCAAAGAACAGAAAATAATCACGTATGGAAGTACATTTTATATGCAACTCCCAGACTTTCATTTGGATATACAGTACCCACCAACAAGTTTATGTTCACAGCAGTCATTCTGTAAAAACAAGGCACATATCTCCAATTTCAAATTGCCACCATTTGCTCAAAAATGATCCAAATCACAAACAGCAAAGTGCGTTGGAGAGATAATGAAATCTACTTTACTAATATATTAGGCATTTACAAAAAATACTTATAGATTTATATGTAAATGTAGCATTTTTTTGACAAACTATCTACCATCTAGTGCTACCACCATTAGCTTTGATTACAACCTTCATATGGTGAGGCATGCTAGCAAGGAGAACTTCAATCATCTCTAAAGACACCTCTTCCCATGCCCTTTGAATGGTGTTGACTAATTCTTCTTTGTTTTGCGGTAGCTCTTCCTTTTGGATAGTATCTTTCACAATCTTCCGTAGGTTTTCAATGGGGTTTAAGGGGTTTAGGGTACTAGAGCATCAACACTTACAAGTTTGAGTGAATTCTTTTCTTCCAGTTGATGTTATGCCCACCAAAATCCTAAAGAAACAATGAATCCTTCCAATTCTACTATTTGTGCAAAGTTGCAAGCTCAAGAAACAAAACCACTAGAATTGCAACTACTCACCAAAAACACTCACACAATGTATCCACAAGCTACCACATTGCTTGAACAAAGTATGTTTTTTGTTGAAAGGTTGTTGGAGATCCATATATGAAGCTCAAACTCACAAAAATCTGAAGTGTGTTGGCTCAAGAAGAATGGATGTTGTCTTCACGGTGTAGGAGCTACAAACACAACTTGGAGTGCAATTAATGCAATCTAATTTTTCTTAGACACATGGCTCAAATTTGCATACTAATGACACCTAGAATGTAGTTAACTGGTTTCTAAACAAATATGTGGCAGTTTCGTGAAGTTTGGAGTTGTAAATTGGGAGATATCATTTTTCAAAGTTGCACTTTTTTTTCACTGGTACTTGGAGTTCGAAAATTTGAATGTAAACTTGTTGGTGGGTACTGTACTACTTTTCATTACGTAAACAATATGACCACCTCCATCTTCAACAATGTCGCCCTTGCCATTTCATGCATAAACTGAGCTTGAGCTCGTGTGGCACTCTCTCAAATGCTTTGAAGTTTCAACATTTCCTTTGAGGGCATTACTTCTCCTGAATTTATCAATGTTAAAGTTGTTGCATGTGACAATGAGTCAATCTAAAGTAGATAGACCCATTTCTAATAACCCTCCAGATTTAATGCATATGCTAGGCACTAGAAGCTAGGGTATGTCTAATCTATGCTAGGTGCTAGGAGCTAGAAAATAACTATTGCCACTTGGGACATTCTTTTAGATTTATCCAACAATGACTATAGACAGGGCTCAACCCTTCCACATGCTTGACCTCAAATAACTTGAGTGCCTTCAACAGTATCTCTGCAGCATTTGTGCCAATCTTAAGGGTGAATGTTTAAGCCTTCCAATGCCCATTGACATGTCACTCAACCCAAGATGCAGCTATTAACAATAGTAAATCTTGAAATTAAAGAAACCATTCAAGAAACAACAACCTAACAACCAGATACATTATAATGAAAACACAAGCCATAACACAAGTAGAGGACAAACTCGACCACCTAGCAATAGTGGTCTTCATAGTAACTTTTCAATTGAATGATAGATTTTAAACACAGAGTGTATCAATGACTTACAAAAGTGGGGACCTTAAGTCCACAGTTGCTTTGAGATGATCTAGATGGGAGCACAAATAATATGAGCTTGAAGCTCATGCAGAACTGAAACACATCAAGTGAACCTACTAATGCAAGAGGATTAAGGAAAATTGACTCATAATCTCCATGGGATTGGACCCATTACCACTTTGTGGACTACAGAAAGATTAGATGAGGTGGAACCACGGGCTGTGGACTTGTGACATATAAACTCTCGAGGAGTTCAACCCTAATTGTTTCATTATAAATTTCTTCTAAGAACCTAATACTCATTATTAACCAACAGTTTCAAAATAATGTAATTTTGAAGGGAACTTTCTCACTTGCTTACTAACTAGTTGACCGCAATACAACGCCCCCAAACAAACTCTATCTCAGGAGAGAACGTTTCCGATGTTATTGATGCACAGCAGCCACACCACCAGCTGCAGCTTTCTCCATGGCCTCTTTCTCAATCTCCTTTCGTCTCTCTTCAGCATGTTGGGCTAAGCCATGAGCAAGAGCTTGATGTTCAAAGTCCAAAGAGCCAGATAGTGCGTGAAATCTTGTTGGGTCCGACAAAGAGATAGCTGTTTCATATCAAACAGAATGAGAGGTCAGCAAGAATCCAAGCATCATAAAGGTCAGCGAGAAAGCTCAAAAGCCTAAATTATCTTTCAAGGTCTGCCTCCATGCAGAAAACCAAGTTTTCCTATTTAAACACAGAAAGTATTCGAGTTCGAGTTCAGACCTTTCATAACATCAGAGAAGAAGATGAATGGGTCAATGTTGTCAATGGGAGCTTGGAACTCTTCATCGTCGGTGAAGTCCTCATAGTCAGAATCGGAGTCTTCAGCATGTGAAGAAAACACCTTTGCCTGCACATTCACAGTGAAATCAGAACAAAGCAGAATCTAAACTATTCACATCATGGAAGAAAGCTCAAACAAAGGAATTCACAACAATCTAAGAAAGTACTGTACCTGAGCAGCCAATTTCTGCAACTTCTGTGTATCTGCTTCATCATCACCTTCATCGTCATCATCAAGTTCCTTGTCCCAGTCGCCATCATCATTTCTCCAAGAATCCAACTCTTCATCATCATCCTCTATTTCCTCAATCTTTGCCGCCTCTGGAATGTCAGCACATTAAGAAAAAGAAAAATTCAGCTATTCAGAACATGCTTGAACATATTGTACAGGAAGGGGGAAACGCTCAAAACTTGATAAATAATAGGTGCCACATTTACACCAGTATTACTCATCAACTATATATACTATGAAATTGAACCATGAGAGATTTCCAGACGGAAACTGAAGTGGTGAGCAGGATGTGCATGTTATCCAGGAAAAACAAACCTGCACGCTGATCTTTGTATGCTTTAAGAAGCTTGAGAAGGGCCCGGAACACCTGGTCTAAACCTGCTTGTAATTCAGGTGGCATGGCTGCTGTTGGCACTGTCAACAAGGATGCCAAACCTAATATACACACCTTCTTGTCATGCTCCCTGTAACCAAAAAAAAAAAATGTTTAATTTCCTAAAAGGGGATTGCTAATAAGTGCCACCTCCAACCCGTCCACAAATAAGAACTCATCCCAAAGACTGTATACCACCCATAAGAATATAATTCAAAATTTTTAACACATAAATCTGGAGGCAAATGATGTTGGACTCCATCGCTGGATAAAACGTACCTGACAAAGTGTACTGGTTTGCCGGTTTTCTTCACTTCATACAGCATCTGGAACCATGCTTGGAATATCTCACCAGTGACACCTAACTGCTGCAAGATGGTCAAGCAGTGGCCTGCATTATAGTAAAGTCCATTTGCAACCTGCAAATCACAGATATCACAAATAAGATATCAGATATAAGCAATGATTCTTCTAGCAAGCATACAATCTTCTAAAGTCACCTGCACAAATATGTCTTTAACTTGTTTTGTATACTGTGGACTGGAGCTATTTTGGTCTGAACTTTTTAATTGGTGCATTTTGAATGGTCCCTTTAGATTCTGATCCTGCCTGTTTTATCGATAGTACTCCTATAATAAATCAAAATGCATCCAGAATCTATCTAATTGGCTTTTCATGAAGCTGTCTTGGTGCTCTTGAAAAAGTATAAAATTCTTAACAACAAACAATGAAAGACAAAGCCATCCAACTTGTCAGAGAGTTGTACCACTTCCATAAGTAAGTCCTTCAAATAGTTCTTCTGTGTTCGTCTAAGTCTTTCCACACTGATTCGGAGATAAGGCTCCAACCATTGATCCACTCTCCCTCGGCAATTCTGCAAAACGGCTTCAATCAATTTTGGCGCAGACTCGATGTCGCTATCCTCAAGTTTCTCATCTGCCAGCACCTGAAATCCACTTCATTCTGTAAGAGATTGATTATTTACAAATCAACTCAAACTAGATCTAGGTGAAAATTTGCAAAAGGTAATAAAAGGTATGGTAAGAGTCTCACAGTGGACAGCATCTTGAACAGACTTTGTTGGTAATCTGGCTCTTTACAGGTCAAAAAGTGTTCAGTGCTTCGCGAAACATAGTTGTCCAGGGGCACCAAAATGTCTGCAAAATAATCCAACAGAATCAGACAGAGATAAAGAACGCCTCATTCCAACTTTGACAGTGAATACTGACTTTCAGATATACAATATTTCCAATTGTAATTCATTTATATTATACACCAACTTTGACGAGGGGAAAATGGAATTCTAAAGCAAACATGGGAGTCCTCCAAAAAACAGTAATCAATACTCACTCTCAAAATAATCGATTGCCCATTCCTGGACTGCATCAACCATGAGTGGCCAAAGGCTCCACATGTTCAGAGAGATCACAGGAGAGAAATATGTCATATACGAGACAATCTCGAGCACCTCCTCAAACACATCTGGAAAGACATTAAAAACCCTGTCAGTTTGGTGAGCAGCTGCTCTTTGCTGTGTAGTTCACAACCTCATCCCTAACAAGATTTTCAGCCTTTTGTGCACCTCAGTACAAAAACGTCACATGCACATTACACTATATGCAAAAGAGATCCAGTTAACTGAGCACTGAGAAAACTCAGAAAGCCAACCTTGCCCATCTGTGGTCAACATCCTCTGCATGATAGGTAGAAGTGTTGGCTCCATCAAAGGGAACAAATCAGGCAATCGACTGACAGACTCCAAAATAGTGCCAATGGCACGTAGGCAACCAACTGCTGCCAAAGCCCCTGAATCATCCTCATCATCAACTGTCTCTGATGACTCCAGACACTTCCAAAATGCAGCTGCCTGCAAAAAGCAAACAATCACAAATTCAGTAAAATAGAAGACCAGTATAAACAAAGGTGGTCAAAGCTGACAGCACAATGGGTATTATGCCCAAAAGAGGCTGGCCACAAATTATCAAATCACATTAGAGACACCACAGCTTAAACAACACACCAGGTGTAAAACATACCAGGTTCTGGCATAGACCAAGTGCATAGGGAGCCATTTCCTCCCCAAATTTATCCACAATTGTCTCCAATGTAAACACCAAGTCTTCATTCTCCACTTCATTCATCAACTTGAAAAACTCTGTAATTTTGAATCAGACAAGACAAAACTATCAGTTTGGATACTAACGAACAGGTGAAGACCTGATTAGAAAGCCTTTTGAATCCCTTATTTTAAATGTAGAGGTATATAAGTGAACAATAAAATCAAACTGGCAATAGCTTACCATCCAGTAGTTGAGGTAAAATTGGTCGAATTTCACTTAGATCTGTAGACACCAGAAAGAAAGAATGTTAGACAACCATTGCAAATATAGTGACTGATCAGAGATGCCTTCACATGTAAATTCGGACATAGTAGAGTACCATATTCAGATGTAAGTATTATTACAAAGCATTGAATATGGAATAACAGTGGAATCAAGATGGAAAACCGTTTCTAGGAAAAAGAGAGTGACAGTACCTTTACAGGCTTCTACAAAAGTACGGAGGGCAACCACAGAATCAACACGAACTGGAAGCTCAGAGTCAGTCAGGGCTGCTACAACACAATGTAGAGCAGTTGTGAAGTGGCGCTGGTCTGAAAACACTATGTCGGCATACTGACCTGCAACCCATGCAGCCTGCAAATTCAAAACAGGTATGACAGTGAGAACATCTGCAACATTGGCTTCAGGAATCTGTGGCTTGATGTGAGTCGTAATGTATCGAATCATCCCTTAACTTCAGTCTCTGCCAAATATCTTAGTCACCAACACCTAGAATCTGCAAGGTGTGAGCACTAGACGAATCTTCATTAATATTACACATTTAATAATACACAAACAATATTACATATTTACAGGATACAGAAGCACAAAATAACAGCATACCTTGGCTCTCAGATGACCAGCAGGGCTAGTGAACTCAGGATAAACATGGGTTACTAACATATGTTCCAGTTGGGATTTGTAAGGTTCTGTCTGCTTCAACTTGTCATTCAAAGCTCCAACAGCCAGCAAGCCTCCATCCTTTTGTCGATAAGGTTTTTGATCCAATGGTGCTTCATCATACCTATGAACAGGAATGTGTTGTAAATAACTGATGCTAAGAATATCATGATTTTACCAGTATCAATCCTTAACAAAGACTCATTATCCCTTGATGCAAAGTTGGGTGATGCAACAGTATAGTGCAGTCAACCAGTAACTTCAACAAACAGTGAATCTCTCTCTATCTGGATGACATACAAAATGCAAAGCTGCCTATTTCTAACTAATCTTGAGCTAAATCACAATAATTGCTTCTAAACCCCTTTGAGGTCCTGCTGCAATGATGAAGAAGTAGGAACCTAAAACTGCAATCGATAATCTAACAAATTACTAGTTACTATATCATTTCAACAATAACAACAAACGGAAGTAACCCTAAACCAAAAACTTACAGAGCAAGCTCTGTATCTGCATATCATCCATTCTGTGCAGACATAAATACATCCAACTCCCAGACATGAGATTCAAGTCTTGGTACCTTCGAAAAACTTCAACTATGAAACCTAAGAACTTCTGCAAGTTCTCTTTCCCTCGTTTTCTGACAAGCTCAGATATGAAGTTGATAGCTGCTGTACGAGGGCTGTACATATCCTCAATAATGTCTGCATAGAGAGGAGGTTAGCAGGAAATGAACTGGAAAACCATCACAAACATCACACAATTGGTCATTTTGGCATACTACCAAGCATAGTCAGCAAACTATATTAAGAATACCTATCATAGTCTTGAAGTGAAAAATCACTGGTTAAACTACGTACCATATCCTTTACGAACATATTCATGAGGGTCCTCTCGCCAAAGTTGGTCATCAGCATCATTGAAACACATTAATGGAAATATGATCTCAAACAACACCACATCTAACTGGGGCTTCAAGAGCTGGTACGTCACAGACTTGGAGACACTGCAAACAAAATGTCTCCATAAGCACGACACCTCAAATTCCAAAAAAATCCCTTTCTTCCACAAGAAAGCCCATATATACAGTTCTTGCATGCCAACTCAGGAATCGTAAGCCAGTGACTGACACTGGAGGATATAACTGGTTAATCACTAACAAAGATTATTATCCAGGGTAAAAGCACAACTCCTATTCCCTTTGCTGGTCAATCCTACTATTGACCTCGAACAGCATGGTACTGTATTGATAGCTTTGCAAAAGAGTCCAAATTGTGTATATTGAAACAAGAATCAGTATATCCAGAAATAAATTCCATCACTCACAGCATTTAGGTTGTCATTAATTTAGACCTTAAGACAGAACATTAAGCAAAAACATACAGCCAGAATGATCGTGCAATGTGAAATACCTGGTGCTGAGATATTGCAGGGCCAGATTTATGACCCGATCAGGCAAGTATCCATTTTCACGCACCACACTCAAAAGTTTCATGTACAATTCCAAGAACTTCCCAGAAAACTGCTTCTGAAACATCTGAGCAAAAGCCTTGTTCTCTGGTTTTGACATCTTTGGATCTCCAAACCTATGACAATATCAAAACAATCAAATAATGATGAAGAAAGATATGGCTGGATATTCACTGATACTAGACTATTTCACAATTTATCCACTATAATTTACAACTGGTTTGCACACCAAATCATTGAGAATTCAAACCTGCAAGAGACATTTATGCACTCAATAAGAGTCAGAAATTGCACCTGTTATAAAGCCGATTCATAATGTGGAGAGTCCACTTTTTAACCTTCCACCAACCCCAGACTTTCCGCAACTCTGGATCAGTTGGCTGACCCTCTGCTGGTACAGGCCTCTCAAGAAGGTTATGGAAACTGGCCATCCATGCAGTGAATGTGTTGACATCGTGAAGAACCTTAGGAATCTCCAGCTTTAATTTTTAATAAGGTCACATGAAACAAAGAATCATGAATTAAATACTGTCTCCAATTTGCACAGGGTGAAAGGTATAAAGCATCCACATGAATAATCTCAATAGCAGGCAACTTCGTGTGTGTTAAATTGTCAAGGCCTTATGATTCTCTAATTTTAGCTTTAAAGAGAAATGAAGAAAGAAGGGTAAGGATTGTCAAGAATTCACTAAGCAATTACTCACTAAAGATTGTTCAAAATTTGCAATGTAAATGGGAAAGCGTACATACATAGGCTGATGACCAGAAAATCTTCAAGATGAGCTTTATCAAGTCAGCAATTTCAATGGCAGGATTTGGAAGAGCTAGGAGGTAGTTCAATATTTCCAGCAAAACTGGAAATGTAGTATTAATGATGTGGTACACTGGCATTCGCTCTTCCTCATCCTTGAACCTGAAACCCCGCACATCCTAGGCATGAGTTATTGTCTAGGAGAATAACCAGAGGCTTATCAAGCGTGAGTGCTGTTGAGATCAGTTTTCAGCAACATATATAAAGTTCACATATTCTGCATGTTTTGCAGGGAATTTAATGATTCAATACAGGCAAACTACATCTCGGAAGTAATTTTCAACTGTCTATCCATTTCTGTGATCCAATATAAATCCATTTATTAGTGAAATTGCTAGGTGTGTTATTGTTGTACATATATATATCTATATATGTATATATATGTATGTTTCACCTGCTTTGGAGGTCTTCAACTCCCAGACCAACTTGGAGGCTCGTTATTCACAAGAACCCACTCACCTATCAATTTATAACCACCTAAACAATATGGTCACTGAAGACTTTCATATTTCGCCATTTATAGAGAGACCAACAGAGTAGGATCAGGATAAGATCATTTTGGAGGAGAATCAGTAATAATATTGTTTTGGTACACACCACATCATATGTCCTCAAGTATTTTATTTATATAATACAAGCCTCTACCCAATGTCCATGTATTTTTCACGTGAAAGATTTTCAACATTGGTATACAAGCTATAATATCTAGGAGGAGCAAGATTAATTAAGTGTCCACAACAGGCATCAAGTTCTTACTTCTATCTCCTAATTCTAACGTAAAATTTAGATTCTTCAGCCATCTGAGATAGACACTGTAGACACTTCACCCATCCAAGATAGACATATGACAGACACTCACTCATATTTGCGGGTCAAAATGCGCAAAGCATAGAGAGCACCAAAAACTCTTTGCTGCTCAGAGGACTTCAAATTGCCAAAAATTGATGGAAGAAGAGCTGGCCACTGTTCAGGATAATCCGCATGGATTACTGTCTTCAAGCATTCACCAAGTTGAACCCTATGACGAGTCACACACACAAGTATTATATGAAACATGATATCGAAACAGTGGCCAACTTATACAGAGTGCAAAAGGAAACCATCAGTAATGTGAATAACTTAGAAAAGAACAAACATCCAACAATAGCCAAACCTCAAGTATGCCTCAGTAAGTCTGTAATTTGCATATGTTACCTAAAGTGGACATATGTATATTGAGCTTCCCCCAATGCTCAAAACTCCAATTAACAATGAAAGGATCACTTATTGAGTTCATTAGGTCCTGGAGGACTAACACGACGAACAGCTAGGCACTGTAAGGAGATCTACCTTATTATGGGAGGAGCGTGCACAATGGCTTCCATGAGATTCTCCCTCACGGTCACTTTATCAGTGTCCGAAATCTTTGGTTGATCAACCACTGCAGAAAATTGCAAAAGTGAGGCCCCCTCCATATAATCAATGCTGACTTACAAATGACTACATAACCAGTGTAGTTAAACTGACAATTTGAAACCCAGTTTAGTGCCTTCAGCAAGGCATCAAAATGAAGAGAACCTACTGAGGATATAACTTTTATTCAAAAATCAACTCTTAGAGTGCAATTCTACACCATGCTCAAAGACATCGTAAGTTGAAATCCCACGCTTCTAGTCCGATGTCTGCTTTAATTGAATGTTAATTCTTGAGAACATATTATGATAGTAAGGTAGTCTGCAGAATTGATAGATAGAATACCAGGATCCCGTGGCAGCCAGTCCCTGGCGGTGACATTCTTGAAATAGATACTGGCCACTTGTCGAATAGGCAAATCCACATTTTGCGTCACAATGATTTGTAGTAGACCCACAAGATGGCCCCTGACATGTTGATACTGTAGACAAACATAAGAAACTCATCACTCTCGACTCCACCAAGAGTACAGAACTTTCTATTGAAATCTTATCAAATAAAATTCAGCTCACAGCTTCAACTGTAATGTAGTTCCTGGACTTCCAGAATCACTAAAGGAATCGAATCACCAGGAAGTGGGAAAAACTTAGAAGCACAGTCCTATTCACTTAAAAGAAACATCAAATAAAATTAATGGACAAGCCCACATACAATCATGGCCTATTTACCACAAGATATCATGAACATCAAGGTGGTTAGGTCTAGCGCTGGCAAGCTAGCCTATTACCAACCATAAAAATATTACTGAGCAAAGAGCTTCATGATACCATGAAGCCTATCAACCCAGTGCCAACTTGTTCAATTCCCCAAGCAGTGTAATCACTCACAGAGGGTAGACATCTCATTCCTCTATGTATTAGAGAAAACCACCGTTTGCGGTTGTCCAGGACAATCAAGAGTACACAGTCATTCTGGACGACTATTAAAAACCCCAAGAGCAATAATCAGGTTGATAACAAGGAAATGGTATCCATCAATGACCACCTCAATATTTTATGGAACGCCTTATCCAGTGCTGGATGCCTTGATTGCCAAGATCTATTGAACTCACCAATATAAACATATACTGTGGGGTCTTTCAGAAGTGAAGTTTAACGTAACCCTAAATTACTAAAAGGGGAGTCTTGGTAATGTGCGATAGGTGACGGTCTTTTGCATCTACTTCGTGCCAATTTGAAACAGAATTTGGTCCCATAAACTGCAAGTTAGTTACTACCAGACACAGATATATGAATATAGACACATGCCTGTGAAGATATGCTACTGTTTTGAAAAAACGGCCAGAGAAGCATGTTGAAGGAAACTATACCTGGTTAAGCCGCTCCTCCCCGGCTTTACGCTCCTCAGGGTTAGTGCTGAGAGCAGATTGTAATACGGACGCTAACGTCGCCAAATCCATGTTGGCTGGCGTTAACTATTACGCCTCGTGCTTAAGCCCTCCGGCAAGAACGCATTGGGCGATCACTTGAACCTCTCCACCACTCCAACGTCCTACAAATTCAGCTTCCAACTTCAGTCACAAACCCCATAGAAAAACATCCAACTAATCCAAAATGGGCAGATAAGAAAGACAGCTGGATTAGGGTGATGAATGAATGCCCAAATGACAGATCCACAAGATAATTCAACAAGTTAATATACAGAACTAACAGAAAGACGACACGGTCCGTCAAAGAAAAACCCCAAACAAAACAGAGAGAAAACTGCCGAAACAATAATACAAATCCCTCCGAAAAAGCCACTCCGCCAACCAGTACACTTCTCCCAGCTGCCCAAGCATCGATGCTGAAAGAATATGGATGACATCACTAGCCCCTACACAGTCGGATATCTAAACCCCCAGACTCTCACTCTTCCAATCACACGATCAGATTCCTCATGCACCCAATACCGACTCCAAACACTTCAAAGACATCCACCACCACCACCACTCCCCTCGAAACCCTTCCCCTCATTCCCAGCGCACTCAAAACCCCTCCCTTTCTCTCCCCTCTGGACCTCTCCCCCGTCATCCCCCCTCGCATTCACTATCCCAAACCCCCCGGAAAAACCGACAAAGGTCGAAACTCCACAACAACCACTCCCTGAGCCGGATCCCAAATACTTATGCAACCCACGAGCTCCCTGCGGCGGACTCCTCCCCGGCACGCTTACCCTGATGCAGATTGCGGCTCCCTGCGGTCGAACGCGCGGCCGCGGCAAGGCTCCTGCGTGCGAGTAGCGGCCCTTGGTGCAACCAGGGACGTAGCTGGGACGAAAGAGCGAAGGAGCGATGCGAAACGCGAGAGAAGGAGAGCAGGTAGAGTGGCTATGGCGGTGAGAAGCTCGCCTCGTTGCGCTTCTTGTTGTTTTGAGAGCAGAGGAAGGGAAGGAAGGCAGCTAACCCTAACTTAATATTCCCTTCTTTAACCCTGCTTTGCTTTGCTTGCCCTCAAAGCTCTCTCTCGCGCGCTCTCTCTCTCTCTATCTCTCTCTAGGCACTCTGGGTTTCCGTAACAGGAAATTCACCCCTGCAGCTCTGGTTAGTACTAGGTATATATATATGTACCTATTGTACCCTTGTGGGGGGGTCCTATGAAATGATGAGGGTTTTTTTGTATGCGGGCTACTAGAAGCAGAGGAAAAGTAATCCCTTATTGGTCATCGGTTCAAACGGAGGAAATGCCACTTGCAAGTGAATTTGAACCGACACGTGGATAGTTGCGTGTAGTGAGCAGAAAAAATGGGTTCCGAGCAACTTGGTTTTCACAATGTTTAAGAAACTTGAGAATGTTGAGGGCAGGGGATTGAAGCTATGAAGGGATGGGAAGGATTGGAGTTGCACATTGCTATAACATTATACTGAGAGTATCATTTTTTTAGTCACATAACATAAGCAATTAGTATGCAAACCGAAGAATGTGATACAACTTAGGTGATAAAAAAATGATGATGTCGGTAAAAAGTTATAGCAACAAGTAACTCCAAATGGTAACCCACAATAATTAGACAAAACAATGTAGCTAGGAAAACCTCTCTCTCTCTCTCTCTCTCTCTCTCTCTCTTGGCATTATAGGTTTCCGTAAAAGGATATCCACCCCTCCTCATGCTAATTGTAATGTACATCTACTCATGCATGTTCAATTGTTCACATTCACAATTATATCACATTCAACTTATCACATGAATAAACAAACATGTATTTCTAAAGGCCCACCCTTCAACCTCTAGACACACACAATTTCTAAAGGCCCACCCTTCAACCTCTAGACACACACAAAACATGACATATGTCCTTCCCCAAAACGCCACTTGCAGGTGAATTTCAACCAACACGTGGCTAGTTTCATGTAGTGAGTGGGGAAAATGACTTCCAACTAAGTTACTAATTGCAATACTTGGATGACAATGAAAGGCATTGGTCAAGTAACTATGGCGGTGCTAAGCTCGCTTTCATCCACTTCTTGGTGTGGATGGAGGGTTGGTAGGGTATGGAAGGCATCAATAAATGAAATCCTCACCTAATATCCCCTTCTCTACCGTGTTCCACTTCTCTCTCTTTCTCTCTCTCTAACATGAAATTCACCTTGTGCTCCAGTCGCTTGATAATAGGTACTACGTGCATGTCATATTATGAATAAACATCTTTTGATGTATACATTTATTTACAAACATCATGTTTCGTTTTTTTAACAATACTATAAAAAAAAGTTGTCTAGTATTGGGAAATGTTTGTAGATAAACGGATTTCCATAAAATTTGTAAAATAAATGCATCAAATAGTGCATGACATTTAAGTACATGTGAAATATCACTTAACATTACGAACTAGTGACGAAACAAGGAAAACTATATATTAGCAATATTGATGAGGGTATACCACCCATTCCATAATACTCCAAGGAAATATACCAAGGAAATACTCCATTGCGTCGTCGCTCCGTCGGTCCTTTCCTAACCCTAACCCTAATAACCCTAACAACTGACGTGGCCACCTGAGAGGGCGGCATTTCGCGAGAGGATTATAAGCCTCTTCCTCGAAGAACTCGTAGTTGCATTCTTACCCTACTTCAATTTTGTACATTATTTCCACATGGTCATTCATCTCAAAAAGATCACACTATATCCATAATGTCAAGAAAGTATGTTTAGAAAAGTTACCATGGATTGCAACTAAAAGTGTGTACTTGCACATTGTGCAACGCTGTCTTTTGTCTTTTCATGGGATCCCAATCCAAAAGCTTGAATGTTGACCATGAAGTTAGAGTGGGTGGATCTACCGCACGGTGAGAGTCCAATCATCATCATGCCAATATAGTCAATGTAGGTGCAACTATTGAAGTGGCTTGAGAGCATATTAACTAACTTAGTTACACCATGGGCATCTCCCACACAATGAGCAAGAAATTACACAAATGCATGGGGCGGTGGCTGAGTGGTGGCCTTGATTTGTCTTTTGAGGTGTTGAAGGCCAAGATGATGGCATAGGGTCACAATAAATTATAGATGTTCCACTCTCCAATGCCACGCACAATGCCTTTTTTGCAACAATATCTCAAACATGACTAACATCATATATCTAGTATGACATAATTAGAATGTCATTTGTATATGATAAATGTTTCAAGTGACCTGCAACCCCTTCCCCTCTGCCAAAAGTAATAATTTTCAATCTCCCTCACTACCATGCATATCAAACCACTCTTATATACCCACAAATTGCTAAGTACAACAATATGATTGTTTAAATATAGTTTGCCAGCCTACCACCAAAGTCCATGAATACTATCACTACCACCTTGCACTAAAAACGTCATTAGTGCATGAACGGGCATGCCTCACCATTTGAAACAATAATTCATTATTATTATCACTATTATTACTACTTGATGTTGTACTACAATATATATGTTTCCTTCATCTTCTTCAACTCCCTTGAATCCTCCCCCCTCAAAGTGTGATGAACGTTGTTGGAGACATGAGCCCGATTGTGAATGTGACTAGAGCTACAAATAATCACATCAGCATAAAGCACCAGGAGATCATTGCCACCAAGCTAGTTTTAAATTACTATATATATATATATATATATATATATATATATATATATATATATATATATATACACACACACTACAATATGGAGAGAGAAATTGTTTGTATTTGTTCATGACAACTAACTTGGGTGGGTGGGCAAGTGTAAATGATATCTATCAATATACAACATCCTAGAGATTTTAGATCTATGAAGGGGGGACTTAATATTTGGTGAGGAGCTAGAATAGCATGTTATGTGGTCAATAGAGGTGGCATTAGCACACACATCTCATATTAGGTTACAAACCCGACTCCAACATAGTGACAACATGGCTTAAAAGGTGTGTGTAAATCATAAGGTTTTGAAAAACAAATTATTGTGTCAATACAAATAACATTTATATAACATCATAGAATTCCAATTTTAGGCCCCCACACCTGCTGGTGGTGAGGCCAGTTGATGACTCCCACTAGCAGGGTTGAACTTTTAAAACACTTCAAAACAATGGCATCAACTGGGCATATCCGTCTTGCCACTCGCTCGTTCGTTGATGCGCGAGGTAATTTCACTCTACTAAATAATTTCGCGCGAGATAATTCACAATGTTTTCACCTTCGCAATGGGCTAACGTACTTAAACAAACATTTTTTAGCTTTGCACACAATTAATGCAAGGTGAGTAGCGAATCCAAATCGTGCCCGTAGCCAACTTCTTCATAGTTATCAGAGCTAGTATGAATATCTTATTCATTATCGAAGTGAATATTTTCTCGTCCTCCCTTTTTGTTTCACTAGCGCATGTGCCTAAGGTAAGGTACTTAAAGTAAGTAGGTCTCAAACAAACCTTTTCTTAGCTCTACACCCTCTTCTTGTAAGATATGAAACATAGAATTAATGCAAGATGATGATTGGACGTGAATTCAAGTCATGCCCGTAGTCATTTTCCTCCTAGTTTTCGAAGCTCATGTGAATACCTTATTTAGAACCAAAGTGAACGTTTTCTTTCTCATTAAAAGGCCGTGTAGGTTGTCCTAATAGTCATATAAACCTATGTGTTCAATCCAAAAATCAACAAACATCCACTTCCAATAACCATAACTAAACCATGGGACATCCGATCTTCACTCTGGTTTTTGTTTGATGTTTCATCATGGATTTGTTGATGCAACACAACTTTGAAGATGTAGATATGATCAACAAAAGATGGAGAACAAGAAAAACAAACCTAATAACACCAACATACTCTTAGCAACTCCTAATGATTCTAAATCCAACCGGTTACATGTTGACATCTTCCAGTTTTACTTTATTTATTTGAGATATATTCTATAGATTCCTCTAAAAGGATCGGTAATTCTCCTGAAGTCTCGAACTTCAACCAGTTATTTCTCAAACTCAACCAGTTCATCTGTAACTAACCGCCGGCTCTCCCCAGACATAGACCCACACTTACTGGCGGCAGTGAACGGAGTTCGCCCGTTCACTGCTGCCCACCACCAGTATGTGTGGGCGGCCTGTTAGTTTTGTGATAATTACTCCCTTTTCTCATTGAGTTATATGTTGTATACCATATTATACTCCAATTCTACTTAGCAAAGTTTGATATAAAAGTACCGTAGGTGATATAATTTGGCACTTTGGTGCCAAAATGCTAAGTTTTTGAGGTAAGATGTGTGATTTTTTTAGAGGTTCTGACTAACAGAAAACTAACACATGCCCCTTTGCTCAAATTTTGAATTAATTTGTGTTAAACCTGCCTATCACCTACAGTAGTAGTTTTCTTTCATCAAAATTACATTATATTCACCGCTCAATTATTATTCTCTACAATAATCGCATTATACACTACCATGTGAAGAAATGTGATGTGAGCTTCTCGTGGTGTCAGTACTCTACAGGAATCAATAACCCTGCCCCAATACAGTCAATCACAAGTGCAACAACAGCCAAAACGTGACAAAGATTTGGCATAACTTCAAACTTTGTGAGCAAGATTTTTTTTGCAAAGACTCAAGGGCAAGAACCTTGAACATCCAACTCAATACAACGAGCAGCAAATGAGAATTTGCAAGCTTCACAACTTTGCTTCTAATCTGTAGACAGTAGACAGACAATTGCTACAACCTAATAACACAATTTCATAGAAAGAATAATAAATTCATCTGAGTCTTGTGCAGGCTGATGAGAACACCATGTTATGTGCATGAAAGTGGTGGAAGTGGAGGATTGTAGGGGCACCTTAGCCTGTGGAAACCCTACCTTATCGTGTGCATTATCAACAAGTACATAGGCCCTGTATCTTGCAAACAAGGCCTTTTGACTAACTACGTGTAACTGCCGAGCCTTACTTTCGGCGTTCAATTACCTGTGTTGATGTCATTTTAATGGCAATAACGTATAAACAGAGTGGATGTGTAACACCTAAAGTAAAAGAATCATCTATACAGGGAGACAGTTAAGAGCAACATCTTGAAGGAGGCGGCGTTGCTGCTAATTGATTGTCCATGATCACCACACTCTTTCTTCTTGAGCCAGTTGTGAGGTTGTCACCACCCTCAGTCTCCCTGTGTTGTAAAACACCTGTACAATGAAACATGAAGCAACGTATAAAAATCTAAAATATTCACAAAGGGGTCCAGAGTTCTAAAAAGTAATTATCTAAGTACTTGACTTGCAGTAACACGTTGTCTTTCAAGTAGATTAGGCCCTTCTGCAAGCTCACTGACAATTCAAGCTTAAAAAATGAATATTCATGGATAATGCTAGAACCTCTCTACACTCAACTCAACCTGCCTCTGATGATACAGGTCACAGCCCTTTTTTTGACTATTGCAAATCTTATCCACTTTCATATTTTGGCTTCTACATGTGTGAACTCCCGTAACCTCAAGGCACTGGCTACATGATAGATGGCAATATTAATATGGAATTTGGATTGCCACAATATAGATGAGCAATCTGCAAAGTAATGAAATTGAGAAATAGGAAATTTACCATGCAAAGAACATCGGCAAACTCTACAAGTAACTTGAATAAAAGACAAGTTACAGGAGCCTAAGTAGACTTTGATGCTCAAGGCTATTCACAGAAGAGAGGGAGCTTACGATGAGCAATGTCAACAAAAGTCTCCTCAATGCCGGTATTGAGCTTTGCTGATGTTACAGAATGAGTTGCTCCTATGGACTCTGCATACCTGTGTGAAGAATATATAATTGGTAAGCACACCCATAAGCCAAACCTTTACTCTTAAATTGAAGAACAAATCATGCTCCTCGCAATAATGAATGATGTACGTACTGAGAACATAGAACATGCAAACAATAAAGAGGTTGTGTACTTGTGTACCCGATAACACCAGTAAGGCTTCCCCAATCTAAGGGCAAAGTGACCATCCCATAGAAATCTACTACTGATGACTGCAGGAAGTAGCCAGAACCATAACAAAACTAGTGTGAATCATCCAAAATAATTGAGAGGATAAACCTACACGGAATCAAATAAAGAATGTCAATGGTCTCAAAATGGCCTATGCCGAAAAAATGGGCTTGATGTTAATTATGGGACACCAAACAGAAAACCTCACAACCAGTAACATTGAATAAACTATTCACTTGTTAATACTATAATCATCCACATGGTCCACTTCTACCTACACCAAGCTATCCCTACGTGATTAACGCAGCTGTTGCTGAGCGTGAATCCCTCCTGGGATGAAGAGAAGACCGACGGCAAAAGCTGTGAAAGAAGAGCCTTAGACTATAAAATCGTGCAGCACATGATCTAGCAGAAATGAGTACCAACCTTTCGGACTCCTTCAAGTCCACTTGCCGTAACTTATCCATATCAGACTTATTGCCTGCAATTGCTAACACAATGTTTTTGGATGCCATCTTCCTTAGCTCTTTCACCCAGCTCTGAACACGGTCAAAACTGTCCTTGTCCAGTAGATCATAAACCAACAGCGCTGCTGCAAGACCTCACCAACGTAGTACACTATTTAATACCATGAATCTGAATTGCTATATGCACCAGACATTTTAGCGCTAGAAGGTAAGTGGACAAGATATAGAACCTCATTATGATAGGTATAGATGGCCATATTGTGTTCAATTCTAGTAACCCGATAGATCCTAGACATGGGTGTTCAAATAGGATGCGTAAAAAAGCTCTGAAATAACCAAGAGGTCATGGTAAAGCTGCCACTAACCATCAGCATCACGGTAGTAAATGGGACCAAGCGCATGAAACCGCTCCTGACCAGCAGTGTCCTGCAGAAAAGCACCAGAAAGGTACTAAATGATGAAAGCGGTTCAAGTCTTCCTAGCTACATCCAAAGATTACTCTAACAAAAAAATCTGACCAGATTGCACAGGTGATCCCCACCCTCACTCACATCTGGAGAGTGTCTACAGCAAATGCTTATTATTATTCCACTGCCGATGATCATACGAAAAGCCCAAGCTCGCCCTTTCTCTCTCTCCCCTCTTCCTTTTACTACACCCATAACAAGGCGAGGTTAAGAAGACCTACCCAGATACAAAGATTTACAGTCTGCTCATCCACCGTTACTCGCTTCGACAAATATGAGGCTTGAATTGTCGCCATCTGCTTCTCAGAGAATACATTATTGACATAGCGGAGCACAAGAGACGTTTTCCCTACACGCCCTGCACACAGTGCCACAAGCTCACATCAATCCCAAGGCCCACTCTCAAACTTCAATTAACTCACAGAACTCTTAACCATTGAGAATCCAGCCCTAAGTTCGGGCCGAGCTAGAATGTCGGCAATTGAACGCTATAGACTCTCTCTGTTATCGAATCCTCCCCTGTTGCGGATCCCTTACAAAACCCTAACAGAGCAATTTCACCAAAACAGAGCACTCTGCGCACGATGGAACAACAGAGCACTTGCGGTTCGCTTCGGTTTGGTTCGGTTCGTCTGCGTACCATCGCCTAGAAGCACAAGCTTAATCTGCGGAGTAGCGGTGGACCTCATCGTCCTCCCCTCCTCGCTCCTCCCTCCCCCGAATCCCTTGGCTTCCCGTGGCTATTGTTGTTCGTGAGTCCCGTTGCTGCTGTTTGGATTCCCTGGGCGGAGCCCTGTTTAGATTTGAGTATTCTGTTGCGATGACTGTTCCACGCTGGTGTGGCCCTGCCCTTGGGCTACTCTGTGGTAAGAGAGGCTAATTTAATCGAATTCTGTGGCCATGGCGCCCGGGGGTGGCGAAGAGAAGAGAAGCGAAGCGAAGAGCGCGAGCGAGCGAGTGCGTTGCATGCGATAAAATTGGTATAACGCACTCCACGGTTACCGGGCTCTCTCTTGGCCAACGCCCTGCACAGGAGGAGGTAGCTTCTGGGAACCAACACATTCTTTATTTTCCACCAACACCTAGGGCCACTTCACACACGAGGCTGAAGGCCCGTGACCATCAAATTGTGAGAGCCCACAAGTAGTGTCCAAAGGCCGTCCCAAGACACTTTCCAAAATCATGTAGTGTAGCCACGGGTCCTCGAGTGTAGTGTAAAGTCATACTTAACCGGGCCCTCAACCAAATGTTGCTTCAATGAATTTCTATTCAAGTGGAGTCCTCACAATGATAAGATATAATAATGATTTTGGAGTGTCATGGTCTCTCACTTTTGTGTAAGGCCACTTCGCACATGAGCCAAGAGCCGTGACCATGAAATTGTGAGAGCCCAAAAGAAAGTGTCCAAAGGCCGTCCCAACACACCTCCAAAATCATGTAGTGTGGTCACGGATCCTCAAGTGTAGTGTGAAGTCATATGTGACCGGGCCCTCAACCAAATGCTATTTCAATGAATTTCTATTCATGCAAGTTCTCATACATGATAAATAAAATAAACCAACGGTTGTGAGCGTTCGGAGTGCCATGGTCTCCCGGTTTTATGTTAGGCCTACCTCCAAGAGGTGGTTTTTGAAAATAGTCCAAGTGACCATGAAACATAATCCATTTGATGCCATGTAGAAATCCATGTAGACTTTACATCCATCTTGCATTCACATACTCCGTTGGTCCCTCGAGCCTAGCATGAGGCGAACTTGGACCGGCTCGGCCTTTTCCAACAATGAGAGTGCTTGAAGTGTAATGGTCACGGGCTCTCGGTCTCATGTGTGAAGTGGCCCTAAGGCCTACCTCCAAGAGGTGGGGGTTTTTTTTAATAGTCCAAGTGACCATGAAACATGATCCATTTGATGCCATGTAGGAATTCATGTAAATTTTACATCCATCTTGCATTCACTTACTTTTGTGGTCCCTCACATGTAATGAGAAGCAAACTTGGACTGGCTATGCCTATTCCACCAATGAGAGTGTTGGAAGTGCAAAGGTCACATGCCCTCAATCTCGTGAACATTTCATTCTAAGATCTCTCATTGGTCAAAAAGGCCGAGACAATCCAAGTTCAATTCAAATTAGAAGGTGAAGGCCTAAGGGCCCAAAGAAATTATCATGGATGCAAGGTCTACATGGATTCCTACATAGCATACTATAAGTAATGTGTCCATGGCTTGTCAGAATTTGCATCAAGCCCACCTCTTGGATGTCCATGTCAATGGTACAACCTTTGGGTGAGAATCAAGGACCCTCATAATTACATGATGACGGCCCTTGGCTCATGTGTGAAGTGGCCCTTAGTTCGCCTCTACTTGATTTAGCTTAACCCTTTAGGGACAAAGGATTAAATCAAGTATAGGGTTGCACCCTGGCCTTTGCATAACAATATACAACTCCTTGGTTGCATTCCGTGGGATTAGGTAACACATCAACATAATTGTCCTTGAATTTTGGAATTTCCCATTTATGAGGAGCACTCAAGTTGTGTATTTTTTGACATGCAACTGTAAACTATCATAGTTTTTCTAATCGCAAACTCTTTCTTTGGAAAGAGACCATCATGTAGTTGCTTAATAATGTTATGTATGCTTACATGTATACTACAATTTGAGGGCGATGGTGGGACGGACCAAGGATTAAAGTATAGAGTTTACCTGCAAAGAAATTATGCACAAATATTCCATTATGTTGTACGATTCCACTCCCTGCAATAAGACCCATTCTAGAGGTGGACTTGCAGTTGTTAGAATAGAAGTTCAAGAATGGGTATAGGGATGGTGACAGGGTGTTGTATGTGTCTCTTGTGGCCAATGATGGTAAGTCACAAGACGTTATTACTGAGATATTGAAGGATGGGATTTGCATTGGCGAGATTCAAATGATGCATTTGAATCATTCATTTCCCTTGATTCGGATAATATCAAATTGAAAGCTAAGATGCTATATGTATGGGAAGGCAACCATAGAGTAACAATTTGGCATCATCATATCCAAAAATTTCATGATGATGATAAGGATTGGCACAAATTAGTTGATTCTATTTGTTTGGATCCAACTGGAGCTATTGATGTTGTATTCAATGCAATGCACAATATCAACCAATAATTGCTAACCCCATTTTGATTTGATTGGATATGTTGTTTTTCTTCACCCTTTGATTGATTTTAATGACATATGTTGTTTTTGTAGGCCAACATAGAATGACCATGTCAAAACAAATGTATCATATCCAAAAGCTTTGGGATATTGAAACTCTAAGAGTTCAAATATTTGTTGCATCGTGAGGACTATGACAAGTGTGAGAAAAAGAAAAGAAAAAAAGGTATCCACTTATGATTGACATTCTTACTCATTTATAACACGAGTCATTTCGTTGAAGGTTTGCAATTGTTTTAAGATCCATTCATCTCATTCAATGATGTCCTTCTCATTACCATAATTTGTATTGATTGATTAGTGTGACATCTCTGCTACCACTAAGGATGCAATATAAGAGTATAATGAGTACACATTGCTCAACAAAAGGTCTACAAAGGGTAGTTGCATTACATGCATAAAGCATTGAAGTAAGTCATAAAGGCAATATGTCATAAAGAGTTTGAAAATTTGTTGAACATTGCCAATCTAGCCAATGGTAAGAATTGGCTACTCGCAGTGAGTTGCTTTGACTTCTTCATGGTCATTTTATGTATGTGCATTTTGAAAAGATGTTATTAAAAGAAGAAGAAAAATCAATGACTTTACAATGTTTGTTAAAGTGTATCAATAAGCATTGAAGCCTTAACATGAAGTTGGATATGACATTAGAGAAGACCCAAAAAATAGCCACATCAGCAAATGGGAAATACAATACCCATTGGCTAAAGTGGTGGAATTCTAGCCCAATGTCACATTAATCTTTGAAATTTCAAGTGAGTGATGTCGAAGAGGTCGAGTTCGATACTTGGTTTTCAATAGCTTCTTTTTGGGCACATGTACCTTTTCAATAATATCATAAAATGGATTGACTTTCTTTTGTTTATTTTTCATAATGTGTTTCATTTTTCTTATGTCTTATTCATTGAATCTCAATTGGAAGAAGTTGTTGTTATGAAATTTGAGGCTATTGAAGAGGATCACATAAATATGATCGGAGGATGGGATACTCAAGGCTTCCAAGTACACCGAACGTTTGTGTATTGGCATAAAGTCATAAAAGGGACAAACCATTTTACTAAATCTTCCAACCTCCTTCAATTCACCGGAGGAGAGGGCGCCTTCAAGTGTGTTCTTTATAGGTAGTGGTTGGATGCAAGGTTTGTCATATTTTTATTTTATTGAAATAACAACCAATGCATGTGGCCATTAATGTTCTAGCATGTTTTTAATGCTTAGGAATCTGAAGCAAGAACTTGTGATCCCATGGGGCGCACCTTTCATTAAAAACCAAGAACCACATGAGTTCACAACATTTTCTAAAAACCTCCTATATCAAGTTTTTATTTTTGTAAAATCACACAGTACATGCACAATTTCAATGATAAAAATACAAGTGACAATATGTATACATAAAAATGATATTCATATATATTCATTAACATAAATATACAAGAATGTTTTTGAATAATAATGAACACCTACCATATGTATAATGTAAAACCCTAGCATCCATCAATAGAGTTGTTGATAATTTTTTCATCCCCCGGATGTAACACATAAGGATCTAAATCTAGAATACATGTCATAGAAGCTAATGCAGTTTTTGTTTTAATCTACCATCAAATGTTCCTTAAGATTGTAAGTCCACTTATTGTTGGTTCCTTTTTTTATACCAATATAAACCGGTCTCCAAAAGAGGGGCAACATATCTACTCAAATCGACTCACAAATCTTGAAATTGTTATCTTGTGATTTTTGGGGAAGCTTTGCAATTTGAGGTAGCGGTGCCACAAACTATGCACCTTGCACATGGATTTACACCCACCAACACGTGTTCAACTAACAATTCCAATGACACATGCTTAGGATATGTTGCATTTGAGTGTCATGCAAATTTTCGAATCAATCTGGAATCATTTGCACATAGGGATCAACAAAAACATGTTTAAGATATGTTGCCCCTAAACCATAGAGGTGACAAATGTCAAGTTTTGGTTCGTGGACCAGTTCCACTGTAAACCAATTGAGAGCACACTCTCATATTTTAAGTAATCAGAATTATCCACGTGGTAGAACATAGCATACTTGAACATGAACAAGAAGAGCAATTGAAATTGTCAAAGGGGTCAGAACGAACTGCTCATGACCATATTATGGTCGCATAAGAGATTAGGGGTTAATCTCAACCTCAACCTCCACCTCAACCATCCAATATCTCAATAGTGGATGGGTATTGTATGACATCCGGTAGAGGTGGAGACATTCCCGGTTGAACCTCAACCCAATTTTAAAACCTTGATAAGAAGACTTCATATTGAGGTCCCATCAAAAATCTCATAACTACACTAAATATGATATTTAGTGCCATCAATTCTAAATGTCTTGCTCAACACTAATTGTAATTTGTGGTATAGTGTTACCAACACTAAATGTTAACCCAACATTAGTTGTCATTCCTTGTAAACTTTTTTGGGGATTATAGATTTACAGTGTTACAATTACTGTCACTTACCAAGCGAATTTTCATCCAATATTCAATCACCCATGACAATATTTCATCACAAGTTGCTGACAAGAGAAGGTAGGGTTTTGGTCAACGGATGAACTCATCCATCATCCATGACAATATTTGCTCGCTTATTCATTATAAATGTCATCCGAAAACTTACCATAGTGACATAAAAGACCATTGACACTAAATATCATATTTAGTGTAGTGTTGGTGCATAACATTACTTAGTGATGTGCTTCCGTTTTATGGGCCATGGAAATATAACCCTGAGATGACTCAAATTCAAACTGAGCTCCTAGCATCCCATGGTTATATTCCCAAGGCCCACAAATTGAATGCACAACATTAAGTAATGTTATTTGCAAACAAAGTCGTTGGATATAATAATAAAGGCCCAAATATAAGTTAGTTGCTAATTTTGTAAGTCCAATATGCATTCAAAGGAAGTTGGGAAGATCACCAAATCATTCATATATATATACACACACGCATGCATACATACATACACAACCCATTGAATGTACAATCATGCCTTTGGCACTCTCCTTGGTCACAAACTTTTTACTAAAGAGGATAACAATGACATTGCAACATACATACCTTCTTCCACTACAAGCATTGTTAGAAAAAGTATAAGCTTTATTGATTGACAAGAACATAAAGAACTTGCTAGAATTCTATAGTGTAGTAGAGGGGCACAAGTTCTCATACATAATGTACCTTTGCATAACCCGACATATTTTCACATTCATACCATACATTCAGGTTTGATTGGCCATGTTTGTGCCCAAATTAAACTTCCACACCATCTTTAAAAGGTTTCAACCAATCATATGCGGGCATGTGACATTTTGCTAGGAATAAATACTAACTAATGCACAATATGACATGTACATAAGATTTTGTTATCTCCTTTAGACTATATTTTTGGTATCATGGATGAAAATTAAGGGCCACGGTTGCCACCGAGATATGCATACATTGTTTGTTGGTTGCATGATATTGTTAAGATCTAGGGACCGGGAATGCTAGCCTTTCTTTTAAATGAGCAGCCTAGGCAACCTAGCATATTTAAGGTAAGTATAATTCAATATTGAACCTTGATGTGCATGGATTTGGTCCATTATTCTTGTTGCAAGAGTCCTTGATTCCCATTGAGAGAGAGAGAGAGAGAGAGAGAGAGAGAGAGATCACACTAATCATAGCCATGAGCATGTATGTGAACCCGAAACGGGTTTATTGAGTAGGGGCCACAAGGAGTTTAACAATGTTAAAGTGTAGAATAATTGTAGAGTGTTGTAAAAACAAGTCTTAGTCAAATGCATGGTCCACAATGCAAGGATGTTAAAGACGACTATCCCATTTGCCAAAGACATTATATAACCAGATGAGCAAGTTCATAAACATCGTTCGACAAAGTGTGAAGTTACATACTAGATAGCCAATGAGAAGGGAGTGCATGATGAGCCCCGGGAGTGGCAAGTCATCCACTTACTTGAGTTGGTTATCTATCATAATTGATCGGCTCATGGACAAATTTTGGATAATATCATGCCTCCACAAATGAAAATTACACAAAATTTTGATGATGCTTTTGCTCTTGGATGAATGATTGGTTATGATATGTGGCAAAATCTTTAGCACAAACAAAACACATTGCAATTGAAACACAACACATTTTAAAAACACACAAGACACCACATAGCCATTGTGCACAGAATTGAGGACAACTTGAACGTAAATAACACTTGTAGATGTGTACATAAAGGTGTGGCCAAATGATACGAGAGCGTCTTGATAAACATGTGGTAACTATAAGTTGTCATAAAATCAACACCAGTTGTGATGGGTAAAATTTTGTGACACCTCCTTGGAGGAGGGTGAATATGGAAAGGAACTTTTTATATCCACGTGGCTTCTACTATTTGCCAAATTGGCCATTCCTTTAAGGTCAAAGATTTCAATGTAGTCTAGTGGGATCCAATTGAAAAGAATAAACAACAAACTTAGGAGGGGGAGGCTTTTGTCGAACCCCTTGGTAGGTGTTGAGAACCAAAATTCAATTGTGACTTGCAAATTTCACCCTGCAATACAATTACCAATACCACAAGGCATGCAAGTATGTGAGATATGTTAATGTAAAAATATAACCTCGTGGTAAGTTATGATGTGAAACTGATACGGTTGTCCTAGTGTTAGGTTTTTCGCATCCCCCTAGTAGGTGTTGAGAACCAAAATTCACCCTACAATACAATTACCAATGCCACAAGGCACCCAAGTATGTGAAGCATGTTAATGTAAAAACCTAACACTAGGATAACTACGGTAAGTCATGATGTGACATTGATATGGTTATCCTAGTGTTAGGTTTTTAACGCAATGACCTCAACAACCCCTCGAGGTGTGATTAGAGAGGTAATTTTCACATACAATTGTACCTCTCGTCCATCCAACATGAAAAACTCAAACCCCTATAGGTTGTTGACTACTTCATCTCAAATAACTCCCACTAAAATAATTTAGGGTCCTTGAAACTAAATCCAATGTTAAATCATTTCAAGGTTTTTACTCCTTCGGTAAGACGAATGCACATAAGTGCAAACTCGATTTCATGAAGGTTCCAAACTAGTTCAGGAACCTTCTAATGAATGTTACCACAGTGTTCTATAAATTTCATGAACCTTCTAAATTAATTCACGAGTCTTCTATACCGGCTTGACAAGTGGCACGCCTCAATTTCATGACATTGGACCTTTACCTCTAGCAACCTCATGAATCTTCCAAACCAATTTCATAAATATTTTCACACCATGTGGTTTTTGTCTTCTCAACTTCTCGCCTTCTTGTTTCGTATTCTTTGCCTTTTCGTTGTTCATTGGTTCCTCTTTGTTTTTTGTTGACCTTGAAGCCTCTAGCATTGACATTGATCTTTCTTTGGCATTTCATTAAAACACCTCAAAGCCAGAAGCAAGCAATGTCGATACTTCTATGGTCTTTGATTAATGTACAGTGAAGCAAACAACACAAACTAAGTGTAGTCGGAGTACGCAATCTGACACTACTGTTGCTATTACTTAGGACGGAGTAGTCATCAATGTGATCGTTGGATGACTCTTGCAACTTCTCATTTGTAAAACATCTCAAAGAGGCCCTTGAAAAAATATTCTTAGAGCGCATTTAAGAAAACCCTTTTGTCTCTTGGCTCCTTGTAGGCATTTGAGGGTTAAATGCATTGAGAATAAGGGCATATAGTTCCTCCTTACCATAACATTATTAAGCAGTGTGCATTCGTTCATGTGGGCCTTGAGAATATAACCATGGGATGCCCCAACCCAGTGCAAGGGCACTCAAATTAAGTTTAAATATGTAGTAGGTTGGGGCATCCCATGGTTATATTCTCAGGGCCAACATGAACGAATGCACATTGCTTAATAATGTTATGACCTCCAGCCAACAAATCAAATATATCTATTTTATATAAACATCATTTGGTGGGCAATTTGGACGAAGGTGGAATTGTGGGGTTTCATAGGCTAGGGGGTAGGGGCACTTGACTAGAAAACGCTTGGGACAATACATGGTCCCATATAATATATCAACCTACAAATTATAGGGCCCAATAAATATTCCTAGAATATCGTGCAATTTTTCATCAAGTTTTGTGGAATGTTCTATGAAAAGATGCAATGATGATATCCCCTTAAAATACCGATGTCCCACACATTGTATACCCCCATAATGTATATATATAGGTCGAGTTGCAAATGAATTGGCCCCCAACATATTGGGGTTTGTTCACTAAAGCCTCTTATTCTTTACCCATGATGAATGGGTTTACGTAGACACTATGAGGCTCCAATCGTCATGTAAGGGTGTAAAATGAATGTGGGTCAAGAGGAGTGACCATGCACCAAAAAATGAACATGCTTACCTTTTTAATATATGCCAAAAAGGAATATTTTGATTTAAAAGAATGTTTTACTTTTCCCCCCTTTTCTTCCTTTTTGTTCCTCTTAACTGCACTAACGCTCATCTCTCTCTCTCTCTCTCTCTATTGCCTTTAAACTATATAGAAAGTAAAATGTGATACTATTGACAATTTGATTAAAACCTCCTACAAAGCTTGGAATACTTATTAGGCTCTACACCAAAGTTAGAACATTACACTATACTTAACCATGAGTTAACTAACCATGGTCAAGGAAATTACCACTCTCCGCAATTTCAGGTTTCAGTGACCTAAAGCGGTCACTATACCTTACTAAACCAATACTTAAGCCCTAGACTCTTCCATGTGAAGACTGTTTTACATGCTTGAAGGAGGAAACACTTGGCTTAGATTGTTCAACAAGGCTAAATAGATATGTGATAAGTGTGGAAACGCATGGTGTTTGGTGTACAAAAGGTTGTTATTGTTCAAGAAAGTTACACAATATGGCAAAAAAGCAGGTTTGTATACTCATTGCTTTGTATTGAGCACAAGTGTTTGCAAACATTCAATGGACTTGATAGGTGAGGTAAATGTGTGACATGGATTCCAACTAAGCTTAGTTGAAGACACATGACACAAGCCTTTCTAACACACAAATGTATGTTTGGGTTGGCACAAGTGCAGGTGAGGCTAGCTCTTCACATTTTTAACACCAGCAATAGTGCATTACTCATGTTTGGATGCTTTTTCACTCTTGAAATACTACATTTGTGAAAGTTACTATGTTACTTTGAATTAGTATTTGATGTATGCACAAATTCCAGAAAGTAGTTGAGACATTGAGAATGCCTACAAATGAGGTATGTAAGTCTACATATCACATCTTTGCTTCATTACTTGGTTGTAACAAAAATCGTTGAGCACAATGCAGTCATATATTAGACTATATTTTGAACTCAATTGCCATATGTGATGGATATTTGTTGCCATGACATATATCATAACATTTTAGTACTTTATGCCTTTATGACAACCCATGTTATTAAACTTTGATTTGAAAGCAAAGAAACATAGCGGAGTATCTACTACTTTGATAAGCATACATATTCCTAGTTGAAAGTTCAATCAACTTAGTACTATGATGTAAAACATAGCACTAAATTCATATTTACAATAATGGATGCTATGTTTGGGGAGGCAATAGACTTGTGATGAAAGAAAATCCCACCCACCCACCCTTGCTTCATTTTGATGAAGAATAGAAAGGAAAAGGCCTCTGAAAAGAGGAAGATCAAGCTTTGAGTTTGAAAAGCTTTGAAAAATGATCTCTCTCTCTCTCTCTCTCTCTCTCTCTACACACACAGACACACACACCATTTATTGGCCATGGTCCTCTCACTTTTGCAGCAAGAGAACCTCTTTTGCCTCTCTCATCGCAAAACCCATTGGACCATGACAATGGATAATGTAGGCATGAAAATTTGGGGGACCTCAAGTTCCATGATCACTCTTACAAAAGTTTCCTTTTTGTAAATTAAAGTGGTTGTGGGATGAATTCAACGGCCAAACACATATTTTAGAGAGTAAGCAATGACTTCATGGTCCATTATGTAAACATCCCCTTAGGTTTACTTACAACTCCAACTGCACTAAATATGATATTTAGTGTCATATGATATTTTATGTCACTATGATAACTTTTCCGGATGACACTTCTTATGAATAAGTGAACAAATATTGTCATGGATTACGGATGAGTTCATCCATTGGCCAAAACCCTACCTTCTCTTGTCAGCAACTTGCGATGAAATATTGTCATGGACGATTGAATTTTGGATGAAAAATTGGTTGGTAACTGACCATAATTGCAACACTGTAAATCTATAATCCCCCCAAGAATTACAAGGAATGACAAATTAATGTTGGGGTTTAACATATGGTGTTGGTGACACTATACCACGGTTTACAATTAGTACACTGTTTTTTGCATTTAGTGTTGTCAACAGTAACTACAAACCACAACACTAAATGCCAGTGACGCCCTTAATGTTTACATTTCCACAATTAGTGTTATAATATTTTTATGTTTTGTGTTTTGTTGCCGCATGGTTGCACCACCACCATCTCTACCACCACTACTTGAACACTATTTGTCAAGTGTTTGGTAGATAGTGTTGCAGGTAAATGAATAGTAACAACATTAAATGCCACACAACACTAAATGCAAAAAACAGTGTAATGAGCAAGACAATAAGCATTGGTGACACTAAGGGCCACTTCACACACCAGATTGAGAGCCCATGACCATTACACTTCAAGCACTCTCATTGGTGGAAAAGGCAGAGCTGGTTCAAGTTTGCTTCACACTATGCTTGAGGGACCAACGGAGTATGTGAATGCAAGATGGATGTAAAGTCTACATGGATTCCTACATGGCATCCAATGGATCATGTTTCATGGTCACTTGGACTATTTTCAAAAATTGCCTCTTGGAGGTAGGCCTAACACAAAACCAGGAGACCATGGCACTCTGAACGATCACAACCGTTGATTTATTCTATTTTATCATGTGTGAGGGCCCCCATGAATAGAAATTCATCGAAATAGCATTTGGTTGAGGGCCCCGGTCACATATGGCTTCACACCACACTTGAGGATCCGTGACCACAATACATGATTTTGGAGGTGTCTTGGGACGGCCTTTGGACACTTTCTTTTGGGCTCTCACAATTTCATGGTCACGGCTCTTGGCTCATGTGTGAAGTGGCCCTAAGGGCCGCTTTATACCTAGAGCCCGGGCCACTTCGTTGTGTAAGAGGCTTGAAATCCTCACTTGCAATTGGCCAAAAGGCTAAAATCGGCCCCAACCCTTTCACACCTAGAGGCCGGGCCGATTTGGTGGTATGAAATTTTTAATCAAAAAATGCATGATCTGTCATGGCCCGAGCTCGTTGAATTGGGTGCACCCAAAATGGAGGGCCAATGTCAAATTTCAAATAATTTAAAAAAAATAAAAAATACTTTTTTTTCAATGAACCACATCCGTTGGATTATGTGGAAATTTGAATGGCTCTATGCTAGATTATGCTACATATGTTGGATTATGCTAGATTTATTGAATCGGCCTGGCTTCTTGGCTCGGGGAGGTCACTCCATTGTCAAGTTGAACACCACGTGCGTTAAGACAAAATCTACTTTTTCTAAAGGGCATCACCAAAATGGGTCAAAATTTTATCAATTTTTTTCATGAGTAGATATACACGGTATCTATCACATAGTAAAAAATGGTAACCAAATTTGATGATCTCTTTTTTATATAAAACATACCGTTTCTAACTAGAATGACGCATTATTGAATTAAAAAATTTACTACAAAAATGAAGATGACTAAAAATTTCAGAAAAAATATACAAAAGATACTATCAATGGTTATGTATATGTAGAAAAAATATCATAATTTTTAAAATTATCTATGACATGTAATATAGGGGTAGCAAACTTTTAACGCACGTGGTGTTCAACTTGACAATGGAGTGACCTCCCCGGGCTTCTTGGCCCTAAGACCTTTACATATGGGAAAATTGGCCCCCGTTATAATCTTATTGTAATGTGTAGTTGAAGTTGGCCTCCAACCCAAAAAGGGCTGAAATCTCATGCAATCGGCCTCAAGGGGAATTGGCCCGGCCTGTAGGTGTAAAGCGGCCCTAAATATCATATTTAGTGTAGTCGCTGAATTCGCTCCATGCATTTTATGTCGATTGGCTGGTACCTAACCTCCCACTTTTCCAGTGAAAAAAACATGGTCCTTCTGCCAGGTATCTGTGGACATAAAGGAAGCACAATAGACGCAAGTGTGATATTTAGTTGAGTGCAGAGAGTGGCTTAATTGTATCTCCAAAAAGTGATGGAGTGGGAGGATAACTTTTTATTGGAGTTTTTCACTTCCTTCCGGTTACTTTCATACATCTTCATTCACTGAATTCTCCATTTAGTGTGGGTTACCATTTGGAGTTACGCATTGCTATGATTTATTACTCAAGCTACGTTCATAGTTAGTGTGCACATTAAAGAACATGATATAACTTACTTGGTAGAAAAGGATAACGTCGATAAAAAGTTATAGCAATACGTAATCCAAATGGTAACCCACACTAATAGGACAATTTAGTGTACTAAGTTGTGCATATCTTTTAAAACTTAAGGTAGATGTCATGCCTTCTACAATGAACATGAGAACATGCTGCTAGTTACAAATGAACAAGTTGAGTTTGAGAAATAACCGGTTGAAGTTCAAGACTTCATGAAAAATACCCATTGTTCTAGACGAATCTAGGGAGTATACCTCAAAATTAATAAAGAAAAACTAAAAGATCACTACATGTAACCGGATGGACTCGGAAACACTAGGATTTTGACATTGGCCTTCTAGATGGATGTTTTTTCTCTCTACACCCACTTCTCATAGGATATGAGACACACAATTAGTGCAAGATGATTAGCAAATATGAATTCTTGTGGTTGTAGTGATTTGCCTCACAATGTTCGGAGTTCATATGAATACACCAAAGTGAAGACTCTTGTGCTCATTAAGTGGTCATACAGGTCTCCCCAATCTTGGTGACTATTGAGCCTAGAATAGTTCGGATGTTTCAAGCACGTAGTCCAACTCCTTGTAAACATGTTTCTTTAATGTACCAGTTCTTAAATCCTCACCTAACCACATACCACTCACATGTAAGTGATCAAATTATTGTTGTGTTCACTTTAGACACGTCCACCTTATGTCATTTCTACCCTGAGGCATTATGTGCCTATTGTAGGCATTTCCAACTCCACATGCCTTTTTGGCCGTTGGTTTAGTGAGTTGGATTTCCAACATTTATGAACAAGGAAGAATGTCGATGAAAATGTTACAATTGGAGTTCGTGTGTTCATGGGATCTCCGATCAAAGTGCATATTCTACACTTTGTAAAATGGTTACGTAGGAGGGTCCATCCCAAGTTCACATGTGTTTTTTCCTTAAAGTTAATTTGATACATCTTTTACTCTCACAACGGAAAGATATATGCACATCCTCTTCAACTTGTGTCAATTCTCTCCTAAGGCATTGTGTGCCTATTGTGGGCATCTCCAACTCCATGTACCTTTTTGGGTGTTGGGTTGGTGAGTCATAGACATCATAATACCAACATTTATGAGCATATATATATATAATTGAAGTTCGTCTATTCATATAATCCCGGTCAAAGTGCATAATCCATAATTCAGAAAGTGGTTGTGTAGAGAGAGCCATTTCAAAGTTTACATGTGTTTAGAAATAGCATTTTGTGAGAGCTTAGGTGTTTGGTACCAAGCCCTTTTATAGTTGAGCTAACCGAGCCCACATGTTTGGACTTGGACAACATGACCAAATCTCGGTAGGAACTCCAAAGAATGCAAGCCGAAGTCGAACATTTTGGAGTAATTTCTTCCCAACTTCTAGATTGAACCCCCGAGGAGTTTGTTTATGACATATTGAAGCATCAAGTCTATTGTACTTGGAAAGATGGCACGGCATCCCAACTTCCAAGCCCAAGAGTCATAAAGGCTCCCCCAAATGTTCGTCATAAATGGGGAATTTCCAAAAGTTTGGTAAGCTTATGGAAACAAATTATAACCCATACAAAGAATTTGTTGGGGTTTTGTGTGTGAAGGCCAAAGTCCTAAGTACGGATCTCCGTTCATAGTTGTAAGACAAAGTCCCAATGTTTTTTTTCATGAAGTTATTATTCTCATCCACATCTTGTAATTGATGGAGGTATAAGTCTTCAAGGCCTACATTGGTCACACAAAACACCACTTGTCATATGTGCGAGAACTTTTAGAGTCCATTGTAGTAAACATAGATGAGTGATAGTCAATAGGACGATCTTGAGTAGAGCTACACCGTTTTGGTATTTAGTGTCATTTACTATTTGAAATTATGCAATGCAATAACTTCTTATCCTAGAGTCCATTTTTTACTAGCAGAGGTTGAATAGGTTGTTCGGACATTGTAGAACATAAGTGACTATGTTGGGTAACATATTACATTCTCAATATACAATTATAGGTTTGCACAACACCAAATAATAGGTGATACTAAATACCATAAACAATGTAGTAGTATATATTCTTCATTTGAATGAGAATTAAGGCAAGGAACAAATGTCACATGACTTGACAAATCATTCCTTTAGGTAATCATTGTAACATCGTCCTAAAGTTTTGTAGACCATAATCAAGATACTTGTATGAACCACATCGATAGGAGCAAGTACTCCTAAAACGGCTAATCCACTCAATGAAACCACCTCAAGTCCCAATATGAGACTCCGCAACTCCCCGACAATGAAGCATCAGGATGTGGCCAACATCATTTGAAATATAAGGACTACATTAGATGATAAGCATGTCCAACATTTTGGTGTCGAAATGCTTATTTTTGGAAACAACACATGGGAATTTGGAGAGGTTCCAACTAATAGAAAAACGATACGCTGCAACCTGCTCAAAAATTGAATTGATTTGTGTTGGACTTGCTCATCATCTAAGGTATATCCACTTTGGCCATGGTTTTGTGACATGCATGTCAACTCAGCAGTGTCCAACTATGGAAACTTAATGACTTGTTGTATAACTAGAGGTTTCACTTGCTTTGACCTTGGGAATAGCATCCCAAAACCCCAAATGAATCTACCTTGTGACAACTTAGTACAAGTGAATGAATCACAACATATAAGAGACGCGTGTTTTAATTAATTCATTTCATGCACAATGGATGAGTTTACATTTAGGCCACAAATCCATAACCCCTCCACTATTCACTTTGTACATGGTCACATATGCAAGCTAAGGCTTCGGGTACATAGAGGATCGTAAAACCAAGACCCCATCCAAAATAATCAACCTAAAATCATGCACAATAAGTACATATCCATTTTGAGAATGTTCGATGCCTTAACATCAAGCTCCCATGTTGATTTTGGGTCATTTACCAATAAACCTTCGAAACCTTGTAACTTTTGTGTACGTAACAGACATACATGTCATTTTGGGCATTTTTTTGAATACGGATCAACTCCATGTGAATTGGCATGGAGTGTTAACTACCATGATTACAATGTTATTGTGCGTAGATCTATAGTGTGGTTTGTCATGGGCACTTCTACATGGATGGCAAAAAGTATCAAACATCATCACCCAAAATAGTGTGGGCCAAATTATTAAACATCGTTACAAAAAATAGTGTGACCCGCACTATTAAACATCCTCAACTCCCCAACATGACTATCCTTGTGATGAGATTTCGCCACATATAATCTATATTTGTGAACATAATGAACTTGATAATTTAGAGCATGTCCACAAATATCAATACAAACCCCTACAAGCCTTTATTGCCAATTTACAAGGGAATCTAAGTAAAATAGGTCCCATGCCTTCTCATCATCATCATCAACTTAGAGCACATGGAGGTCACTGGCGAAAATCGTAGAAACAACGTGCGATAAAAAATAGGGTCTAATATATTCATTGTAGGTAAATTTTGCAAAAAACGTACATATAATACATGGGGTTTTTAAATAGTGAAACATGTTTACATGTAAAATACCATCACATATAATGGCCTCTTTTATCTAGTCAGTACACATAAAATAATGTGGAAACAATTACCAGGGGTAGCGGGTCTAGGGTAGGGTCTGTGCTAGTGGATGCAAAGAGGTAATTTTCTATTGAAAATGCTTGGATGGATGACTTCGCAGGTTGGCTTACTTGAATGTTACTAAACCAACGGTTCCAATGTGGAGTAAATGGTCTCTACCCACGTGCCGGGAAGGAAAAAAAATGTAGTATAAGTAAAATAGGGTATTTTAAAATGATTCCCCCCAAAATTATAAGTATTGATAGGGTGTATTAAAATGAAAGCATTTGCCTTTATGTTGAAAAATACCATACCTTATAATCTTTTCTGCAAGGTAAATAGCCCCCCGATAAATAGGTCCTGAGTGCACATGTGTGCATTAATTAAAGAGGGAGTGACCTCCCCGTGACTTAGAGATGCTATCTCCATTCTAAAGCCTTATGCCCCTTCAAATATTCAACTTTTAGAGGGGTGAGTTCCAACTCACATATAAGGGAATCAACTATGAATACCTCATAAATTTTGACCAATTAAAGCCTTACCTTCAGTTGTTTTTATGTAAAGCACTGTGTGTTGTAAGCCACTAGTTTTGATCTTAGAACCCACAATTTATAGACCTCATATAGAGTGAACGTGTGAGACATATAATGACTATACTCCCCTATGAAATAATGTTAGTACCTGACTCAACACATCCCTTTTTTGTTTGTGTGTGGTGGACAATGTGTGAACATGCTCTTATAAACTCACAATATGTGTGCTCAAAATCAAACTATCTCGTGTAAAATAGTGGAGATACAAACACATTATCAATGGAAATGAAAACATTGACACATCTTTGTGCTCTTTTCCAAAATCTCATTGCCATAGATGATCATAAAATGGTAGTTATGACTTGATTTCCACTTTCAATGGTTGAATCATCCCATGATTTTCAACCAACCATGGCAACGTAAACGGTTGACACCAACTGTGGAATAGGTGGATGACTTACTCGCCACTCTTGCAACTTGTCATCTACTCTCTTGTCGTTGGTTTACTAGTCCATTGATAAATAGGGCGGACCCCACTCAATGTCCGGAGAGATTTTAGGGCATATTCAATCAAGATCCTAGACTTTCCAAGTCCAACCGGTTGTTGGTCCGAGATGACCCTAAACTACCGGATGATGGTGGAGGGATACACAAATCTCAAGGAAGAGGTTGGCGGTTCGAATCCCGGCTGTGAAATCTCCTCTCTACCTGACGGAAAACTTGCCAGGTGGTCAACTGCCTCCTGTGCTTTGGCGTTGGCCTTTTGGCCTTCTGTCTCAAAAAAAAAGTCCAACTGGTTGCATGTTGACATCTTTTGGTTTCTCTTTATTAAATAGAGACATATTCTATAAATGTCAGTAAACTCATGGGTAATTATCTAGAAGTCTCGAACTTCAAACGGTTATCGATAAAACTCAACCGGGTCATATGTGATTACACTTTTTGTCTAATGAGTGTGGGCTACCGTTCGGAGTTACATGTTGCTCTAACTTTTACCTACATTATCGTTTTTACCAACTAAGTTAGATCATATTCTTCAGTGTGCAACCTAACTTCTTATGTTCTTTGAGTAAAACATGATCCTCTCAGTAAAATGTGATAGCAATGCGTAACTCCGAATGGTAACCCACACTAATTAAAACAAGAAGGTGAAGCAGATGTTTGGTGGTGGTAAATTCTCGGGGGTAAGAAGCTCAGGATGGGTAATTACAGTAGTAACTTATGAAAGGGACGGTAAGAGCGGAGTTACACGTAGGCTGCTACGCCTACGTAGGGCTGGGGTTCACTTGCAGTGCCGTAAGAGCCTCCACCTCGCCATGGCTCCATCGCTCTTCCTTCCCTGCCCACTCCCCTCTCTTTCTCTTGGTTCTCTCATTCTCCAACACCCACTCCTCCATAACACAACACCACGCAACACACACTCACTCTCCAAAAGACACCACATAAATCTCTCAGTTAAGCAAGTGGCACGCGCAAGCAAGCAAGGAAGAGGAAGGAAGGAAGGCACAAGCGAGCAAAGCAAGCAGAAAGCAAAGCCACAGCCAAGGAAAGCCAAGGCAGGAAGGAAGCACCACCGAAGGAAGGACGACCGCAACTTTTTGCTCAATTGCCATCCTCCACACCTGCAAGCACAGAGACAAAAAGAGAGGCCGTAAGTACAGAGAGACAAAGAGAGGCTGCAAGCACAGAGCGAGCGAGAGCGAGAGAGAGAGAGAGAGAGAGAGAGAGAGAGAGAGAGAGAGAGATAAAGAGAGGCTGGGGAGGGAGCATCTGACACGCGCCCGCCGCTGACATCCCAGCAAGATCTGCAAGCGTTGGTTCAGCTTGCCTGTACAGTTTTGTTTTGGAGCCTGGCGACCAGCAGGGGGGAGGGAGGGAGCGGCGAACGGGGGGCGGAGATTGGAGGGGAATTGAATGAGGTTTCGGTGGCGGTGGTGAGGGAGGTGCTTGTTTTTCGTTGGGTGTTGGGGTGGGGTGGGAGGGGGAATGGGGGTTTGGAGCTCGAATGAACAATTTGCGGGCGTGGTTTGGGTCTAGGGTTTAGGTGCGGACCCCACCGGTGCACTTGGAACCGGGGAGAGAGTTGGGTTCCGAGGGAAAGGCTAGACTGCTGCTGCGGTAGGAGCGGAGAAGTGGGGAGATTGTGGAAGCGGAACGGACGAGCGGGGCGCGGTGGCGCGGGTTTTTGGAGGGGGAGGATTTTGGGAGTGCGTGGGGGGTTTGGACATGGACGAGTGGTAGCGGGGGGCGGGAGGGCGGCGTGTGGTGTCCATCTGAGGTATCGGTGGTCGAGGAGGAGGTGTGCAGGTAAGGGAGGTAAGGTCGCGTGGGATTAGGTCATATGGTGGCCGGAGAAAGTGGTCAGAATCCACTGGTATTGCAGGTGGAATCCCGCGAAAGAAAAGAGGAGAGGGGCATTGGTGTGTTGTGATTGGTAGGGCGAGGCCATTCTGGAGAGAGGTTGGGAGGAAAGAGCACACGAATTTTGGGAAGAGGAGGGCGAGGAAAGAGGGCATTCCGAGGGAATCGTGAACTGGGAGCGTTTGGGCGGAGGGCGGTCAACAGGAGGAAGAACTAGGGTTTGCGAACAAAAAGGGGCAGGGAGCTTGGGAAGCAGAGCGGGCTGTTGATTGAAGGTGATGTTTGGTTCTCGTGGTGGCGGCGGTGGCGAAGCTTGGGGGTGCCGAAGCAGAGCGTGAGGTGCACGTGAGATGGTCGAATCGGAGTGCGAGCATGTCCGAGGTGTTTTTGCGGAGATGACTTAAGGATAGGGTGAGTGATGGGGTGACGATCTGGGAGGCAGAGGAAGTGGATATTGACGACAAAGGGTTTTGTAGATACCGTGTGGCTGTTTTGGCGCGGCATTCGGGCGTGCAGATGGGCAGATGTGAGGAAAAGCCCGTCCATTAGTGGCAATCTTAGAAATCATCTCGAGCATTGGATGGTTGGTGTTATTCTATCGCTCCTACCAGTTTAATTGTATTGCGACCTCGCTCGGAAGCTTAAACAGAGCGCAGGCCACCTCACAGGGGGAGTGCGGAGGATGGCACAATAGGTGGTTAGCGTGGAAGGTGATCAGTATTGTTGTCTGTAACATTAGGTGGCATCTGGCATATCATCATCTTTTTGACAATCAGAAGGTGCTGTTCTTGTCAAAATAAGCTTGGAGTCCTTACCGTATGAATCCGGTAGCATGATTATGAGCAAGCAACAGCGGGGAAGGTTGGCATGAAGGGTTTCGAGTCTTCAATATCTGCGGGTCTGTTATGCGGGGACGTTGAGGCGAGGGCGTGAGACAGTTGCATCAACATTTCAATGTGATTGAAGTGGGTTCCAGTAGGGTTTACATACAAGGAACAGGTTTGTGGTGAGAGTTATGTAAGCAAGTTGTCAATGGCACTGGTGGAGCTGGTAGCAGGCATGCGCGGCGAATGCCTCGGCAGATGTCTGTGGTTAGGATGATAGGCCGTAATGCTCGGGTAGCTCAAGTGGCAAGTTTTGGACGTGGACAAGTTTTGTGAGGTGTGTAACCAACGTCGGACGAGATTGCGAGCAAGCAGAAAGTAACGGTAGGGCTCCTGCCGGCAGACCTATCATGGTCTGTTGCAGGGATGGAGAGAAGTGAGCCATCCTTGGTCCCGGAATGGCTCAAAGGAGCCAACAGCGGGGTTGGCGGGGCCACCCATTACATGCAATCATCCTCCAATCATCAAGGTAAATACTTCCAGCCAATGGTTACAAGTAGATGTCATTCTGAGTTTGGTGGCCTTTGTTGCTTCGGAAGATTAGCTCAACAACTTGTCAGCAATGTGAAAGAGAAAGATGTGGCTTGTTGCATCCGGCTATCTTGCAACCTGCTTCTTACATGTTGCACGAAGTCGACAATGTCGCAAGTCCTAGGATGGAAAGTATGGAGATTCATCAGAAGATTGTGTATTTACCCGTCACAGTTTTGGTACTGGCTCCACTATGGTTCTAGTAAATGGAGGTATTGATTTTTTCCTGGTAAGCTGTGTCCGACAATACTGGATGGGATGCCTAGTTGTGTTGACCTACTCCTATTTGAACGAATTGAAAACCACACTCATGATCAGCTACACGGGCTTAGGAAGGTAGGCTTGCTGAATTGGCAATCGATCGATGGTTGAGAGTTTAGGGCTCCTCTTACCTGGGAAGGGCTATTGGATTCGTTGACTTGTTTGAAATTGTGTGTGAAAATCTATGGAAATATTTGGTTCCTGTTGGATGTAGAATGTAGAGTTCATTCGACTTTGGCGGTTTCTGAAAGGGTTGTGGCTATTCAGATGATAGTGGGGGTTCCTTTTCTTCAGGGCAACGTGTCCAGCCACATGGATTGATACCTGGAGGCAGCACTGTGGATTTTGAGTCTTCTCGTTTTACAACCACATCTTCTGATCGGGCTTATAACTCTGCAGGGCGAAGAGGGCCAGTCCTCGGTGGTGGTGTGAATGAACGTTTGGTTCAGGACAGAGACTCTTCTTATTCAAGAGGTTATTCAAATTTTGGGCGAAGTCCAGCATACCGCAGCTATGATGCAGGATTGGACCGTAGTGATAGGGATTTGTCTAGGGAGCGAGACTGGGATTGGGAGCGGGACAGAGAACGGGATGGTCGGGACAGGGACAGGGACAGGGTTTTGGGAGGGTTTGGAGGGACAGAGGAAAGGGACAGAGAGCGGTCAGACAGTTCTTCAGGATTCCGAAGGCCAGGTTTGGGTTCGAACGTGGGGACAAGGTATGAGGCAGATATATCAGCTCCGCTGCGTCGAGTTCAGTCTACAGGTTCAGCTGCCCGGGCACTGGAGAATGGGGAGAAGAAAGCGGCAGATCAGGGAAGCCTTCCCACAGCTCCTCCCACAAACAGTAGTAGTTTGACAAGCAGCATGCAGAAAGCAGCATTTGAGCGCAATTTCCCATCTCTTGGAGCTCAAGAGAGAGTGATTTCAGTGAGCAGCGTCCAGTCAAACCTAGGGAATGTGGGTATTTTGAGCCCACGTCCTCTGTGGCAGGGTTCTACAACCCCCAGGTCGGATGGTAGCCGGTCAGCAGTGTCGTCACCAGGTCTGCCAACAGGTGGCAGCTCTAGCAGTGGTTTGGTTTCAACTGCTGGTGCCAGCAATGGAGAAGTTTGGAGCTCTGCATTAGCAGAGGTCCCTTCTTCTTTGACTTTGGGTGATCTAAATGGGAGCCTAGCTCCTTTGAGCTCTGGTGCAAGTAACAGTTCTGCGCCATCATCTTCCCTGGCAACAATCTCAGTCGCAGGGAGTTCCACAAATCCTTTGAAAATGGCGGAAACTCTTGTCCAGAATCCTCCACGTGTTCGAACCCCCCCGCAGGTATGATCAGTGCAAGGACAATCCTGCATTTTCACATTTCAAGCTTGGTATTTGTGTTGCTTATTATCTGTTTTTCTTGTTCTTGTGAGAGCATGTTATATTTCTTTGTTTTGAGTATCAACTCCTCCATCGTTGTTGAAACTAATGCATTTGCTCTACGGCGGTTGTGGAGCTGCGTGTTGGAATCAGTGATTGTTGTTCTCTCAAATTGGACTCGATGCTCACAAAAAATGAATTGGTGTAAGTAGATACTTGTTACTTGTTATTTTGGCTGAGCACGCCGTCCCTTGACTATTGCAAGGCATTTTGTGGCACTAATCTAGTTGTTACTTTTGTGCGTTGGTTACAGTATCTTGCTGAGACCCAGAAGCTGGAGGAGCTTCAGCTAAAGCAATCGAGACAATTCATTCCAGTGGTCCCGAAAGCACTGGTCAGTGAGCTAGTCCTACTTCCCCACTGTGGTGTAATTCTGGGGACAGCCGTTACAGTCTGTGATTGCATTCGTCCTCCAAGTCACTGGAGTCATTTGAAGCGTATTCTTGGCAACCCTGTAGTGTGTAGTCTGTCACTGATGATACATCTATATGTGGGCAATACATGCAGGGCCTTGTTCCGCGAGAGAAACCGAAGCCAAAGGTGGTGGTGAGGGCCGTAGATGTTGTCGCACCTCCTACCAGCAGCATGAAAGCCAGACTGGCAGTGAGCACCTCCCAGGTCCCAAGCTTACCTTATCGACCACCGGCTCCTCCTCGCCCAGATGCTCTAAAATCAGTCCAGACAGCAGGAATGATTTTGGGAAGGAAGGGCATTCAAGAGGGAGGCCTGATGCCCTCATTGTCCCATGTAAGTGGTCGACCAAAATCTGAGTTAATGCCATCAGTGGTGGCAGCATCTGGGGGTCTTATACCGAACGTAGGAAGTTCTGCAACTGGAGTTCTGCACCTTCCACGTAAGCCAAAGCAACTGCTTGATCGTCGGGCAGTTCCTATTTCTCCAGTGTCTGCTTCAGCAGGGCTGGATGGAAATGCTGGGTCTGCAAGCACTAAGGATGGCAGTTCTGGAGCCATGAGTGGAAGCGATGAACGGCGGTCTACGCAACCCACGCAGAATCGTGTCGAGTTCTTCAACGCTCTGAGAAGAAAGGCCGGTTTGAGTGCTCCTCCCAGCGTTGTAGATAAGTCGGATGTGGCACCTGCAAGAGACAGCGGTGTTGCGAATGGGAAGGAGGTTACAAACATATCTGCGGAGGAAGGTGTCATGGAGCTTTTGGAGGATGATGTAATGAATACATTGATCGATTCCCACCGGTTGGAGAATGGGGATAGAGGACACGATGAGAGAACCCTGAGTTCTGGAACACCTGCCCCCGGTGATAAGGTTCATGTTGATGGCAGGGTAACTGAGAATGGACCAGCTGCGGAGGATACACCAGGGGTGGTGAATGATAAGGCGGATAGAGTTCCACAAGCACAGGTGGTTTCTGGTGCGACAGATGTGGAAGAAGAGTACATGTTTTTGAGATCGCTCGGATGGGTCGAAAGTGCGGAAGAAGTGGAGGACAGTCTGACAGAGGAGGAAATTATGTCCTTCTGGAAGCGGGTAAGCATATAAGCTCCTCGCCACAAACAAACGCTTGAAGTTTTTGTTGATTGGGTGGTTGTTTTTGTTCGCGATTAATGCATTTGTGGTCAACAATATCTGTGTCTGTTATAAATGTGAACATACGTCCTTGAAGCAATATGCTATCATTTGGAATTGATTGAAGTATCAGTATTGTTGACACGTGTCTTTGTGAAACAGGTTGTGTGAATGTTTTTTCTGTAAACAGAAACTATTGTTAATCAACCTATATTTAATACATACAAAACGTTCAGAATGTACTTGTTTGTGATCCATGTATTTCTGTTGGGGTTGTTTTTGTGGATTTCGAGGTTATCTAACATGAATCATATGTAAGAGCATTACACAAGTCGTTATCTTGAGGTTGATTAAGAATACATGCCTAAGTTTAGCCCATGCATATCTATTTTGTTGACAGAATAAACGTTTTAATGTAACAGAGTTATCCTTCAACTTAATGGGGCTTTTTGTTGGGAGTTGGTTGCCTACGATTTAATATTGGTTGTTTTGCATAACAAAACCGACAATTTCTTTGCATTTGTTGTGCTTGCTTAGCGGTAGTGTTTGAATTTGAATGAAGAGCAACCTATTTTCGTTTCATCGAGGGCCAAACTCGCTGTAGCACCAAAACTGAGTTTGACCCTCGATCAACCAATACCGAAAGTCCTCCGGTCGAATTTTCACGCTACCCCCAAGCATGCACCGGAAATTTATCGAGCACGGAGGGCGTTGTATGCAAAGCAACCAACTTGTGACAAAGTCATGTTGAGTTAGAGGATAACTCTAACATCAACATCCAAATGTTTTGTGTTGCGGCTGTCTTGTGTGTAATATCTTCTCTGACATGTCTTATCGATGATGGGAGTGCAGAAAAATGAGTTGACAACATCAGGAGCTGCAGGGAGACCTAGCAGTAACCACAACCATCACAGGCGGATGGACTTCAAAGTCGGCAGTGTTGGTAGTGAGACATCGGGTTTGAGCACCTCTGACAGCGAATCTGATGATGACTGTCGTGCCCGGGTTCGCCGGTAGTTGTTATTCACTTGACGATGAAAAGAATAGACCATCCCTGAATGTTGAGATAATGCAAGAGCTCTAGTAGATGGAGATTGGAGGATGGGGAGAAAAGAATGAGAGTTATTGGTAGGTGTAGGGCTCTTACTGAAACTTGTGCAGTGGAACCTGCTTGTCTTACACTTTGGTCAGGTGGAGCAAAGCTGAGTGGATGAATTTTAGAAGGGGGTCAAGAGATTCAGAGGTCAATTCTTGTAGTTCCCCACATACTGGAGGAGGAACATTCTGAAATGAAGAATGTGGGGCATAAAACCACTCCAAGGTTCGACCACAACTTCCAATTTGTGTGGCTAAAAATAGATGGCCACTAGTTTCGTTGTGTATTGAAAAAAGTTTTTTGTGGTAATCGAGGAGGTGCCCCTGGCTTGCCTTGCGCCTCGACCTCTTGGGGACCTCTCTCAGCACTGACCCGGTGGCTCCCAGCTACCAATGGTTTTTGGTGTATTGGGAGCCACTTGGTTTTGTTAAAGAAGCTTATGACAAAGCAACTATTCACACTGTTTTGGTCTCTGTCCGAACCCTGTCACTGCAATCTTTTTATCCTTCACCAGAATGTCGTTTTGTTTTCTCTGTTCTGTTTGGGAAGGCACTTGTTAATTGTTGTGGTGGAGTTGCCATCAATCAGAAGTTTTTCCCCAGAGCATCCTATGTCAAGTCTAAGGTGTCTGACATCCTTATTATGCACATGCCCAAAATCAGGACGGAATCCTGATGAAGCAGGCAGCAAACCATCTATGATGTATGCACGGAAGTGTGAGCTCGGATTCATACAGGCTTGTGATTTATTAACGCATCTAGTTACTGGTTCACCGCTCCAGGCCCAAAGGTCCCCAAAATGGGACTATCAACTTCAAATGGATGAATCTTGATTACAAATAGGCGAATTATAGTGAACTTGTTTCTTCCATGAATGGCTATTGAAATTGTCTATGATCACTTCCAGAAACTCAAATCTTCTGTTTTTCAGTAATGGCTATCCTCTATGCCTCATCAAGTGTTAAAACCTCACAAGACATTTTAATAACCAAGTGACTTGGAGAACATACAACGTTTGCAACTTTCCATCACTCTATAGTATTTATGGTTTTAGCCAAGCACATAAAGTTTCTCATCAGAATGATGAGTTTCATGCGATGCACGAGTCTAGTGTATCTTGCAACCTGGTGTCAGAGCAATGTGAGCGCTAGAGTAGAGCTAGATCGTTTGTGAAGCATTGCTTCAGTGTAATCGAAACAAGTAGTCTACAGAGTAGTCTTGGAAAGAAGAGAGGTTGGAGGATCAGAAAAATTAAAAGGTTTGTTGGAACAACCACGTTTGGAGCTGGAAAGTTGAGTCACCACATCATAAGTTTTCCCAGCCACAATGGACTAGAGAGCATATCACGGAATCAGTTCTTTGGAAGAAAATTTCAACAAGATGCAAAATTCTCAAGATGGTGGTGAGTGACGACCTTGTGGATACATTGGTTGCGCACACAAATCCCGGGTCATCATGGAAGGCTCTGAAGGATGTTTCTAAAGGAGACCAAGCACGAGTGATCAACCTCATGAGTCGGCTCCAAAATATTCGTCTTGGTGAAGGTGGATATGTTCAAGACTACATCAAAATGGCAAGGGAATTGAAGAATAGTTTGTCAAGCATGGGCGAACAACTGGCAGACAAGACTATGCGACGGAAAGCCCTAAATGGACTCCCTAGAAGTTACAAGAGCAATCTGCAAAGTTTGTCACAGCACACACACAATGTTTTACCAGAGAAGATACTCGTAAATTAATTGTATAATCAACATGAGTACATGTGAAGCATTTCAGCTTGAAGCCTTTTAAAAGCATGAGCTGTAATAGTCAAGCGTGGGTTGTAACAAACTAATCATTGTATCTTAACAATGTGTAATTTAGCAATGCATGGTATGATTGTCTTGGTGTTTTGCTAGAGTTTAATTATTGGGGGGTCCTGTCTTTATGGTTTAGGGTCATCATGGTGATATTGTGTGGGTTTTCTTTGACTGCCATTCTGGCCCAATGTATGGATTTTGTTGTGGTGCGATGAATTGCTAGGTGTGCATAGCCTACGCCGTTCCATTTTGAGGATAGTACGCGGCCTTGTGAGCCGAAGATGATATCTCTAGTATGTGGCGAGTTGTACCTTTTGAGTAGAAGTGGGCAAGTGAGGGGTGACGAGTAGTATGAGTGGGTGAGTTGGAAGGTGGTTATTAGGAGAGTTGTGATTGTTGGGTGTATGCTTTGGTGTTGATGAATTGGTAGGATGCTTTTGGGCTTATTTCTTGGTAGTATGGTGACGTATCTATTGAGGAGCATGCAATTTCAGTGGCGAAGTCTTGTGGGGGAGGTTGTAAGGTGGCTAGTAGTGGGTTTGTTTGGTTGTCCATGTGATGTTCCCATAGCCATTTGAGTCATTCCAGAGGGATTGTAGATATTATGTATGTTCCAGTGTGGTGAAATATCCTTGCTTCTTCTTGTTCTACTTGTATGTCAGTTGTGAAGCTAGTATGTCTTTGTCTGGGTTACATTCTTGTGTAATGAGGGTGAGGTGTGGGGTTTTAATTTGAGGGCGGACAAAGCGGAGGTCTTTGGTTTGTGGAATGTGAAAATTGTTGGGATATTGGTGGAGTTTGTCTTTGTTGGTATTGTCTCTAAGGAAAGTGTTGGCTAGTGCTAGGTTATGTTCATAGGTTAGGTTATCGGTGTTTAGGATGTGCTATTCATCGGTTCATTTTTCTATGGGTCTGTCAAATGTGTGCCATTGGCGCAAAAATTGTTGGTGTATGGCTTGGGCTCCCCATTGATCTTTTCTTTTCCTAATTCTTTCATTAGTGATTGAGTGGATGAGGCTTCCATTTGTGTTGTTGGTAATTGGGCGGATGGTTGGGTGAGGTGTGTTTGTGTGGTTTTGGTTGTGGTTTTGGGGGGTGGTATCTATCCTATGTTGTGTGGGGAAAGTTATTTTGGCTTGTTGGAGGGCTTCTTTAATTATTTTAGGGAGTGCTTTGTATTTTTGTTTGAATTCTTCCTTGGATATGATTGAAGTTTGGGAGTGATTTGGATTTGATGGATTGTGGTTACGTTGTATTGTTAGAGTTTGTTGAGGTATTTTATGGATTTTTTTTTCTTCACTAGGGAGAGAGGCATATTGTGAGTTGGAATGCCATTGTATTTTGAGCGGAGTTTGTTGAATAGGGAAGGTTTTCTCAGGGAGGTCACCCTATGAAAAGTAGTAAACCATGTGAGTTAAACTATAGGGTTCATTTTATTCATTGGAGGAAAATTTTATGTAAGACTTGGATCTACCATAGCCTTCAATTAATGCTTGAAACGTCATTATATGTAAAATAGGGTATTGGGAAAACCCTCATTTTTTCAGTAGTAGATATAAATTACTATGAATAAAATCATGGGAGAATTTTTTTAATATTAGGATGAGTATAATTCCTAATCCTTCTAGTAGACAGATGAAAAGTAAACAAAGGGTGGGCAATGATCATTTGATAGTATCTTCAGTGTATTTGAACACACCACATTTGTAATTAATGTTTAGTGTGTTTGAACACTCACCATAGTTGTAATGCATTTTGAGGCACTAGTTTTTGTTCTGCTGTGATTTTTTATTTTTGTGATTTGAATGGTTACTCAATTGCTACGCTCGTTTTTTTTTGTTGCTTTTTAGTTTGGTTCAAATATGCTCATGTATATTGCATATGTCCACGCAAACACTTACCCTAAAACCTTTAATGTCCATATGAGCAAATGCCTAAGTTTTATAAGTACTATAGCATGCGAAGAATTAGGCTACATTTGGACTTAGAATTACCTATAGGGTGCTGGAAATTAAGACCAAATAGCTTTTTTCTACTAAAAGGGTCTCTTGAAATCATAATTACTAGGTAAATAGCCCCCAAACAAATACCCGGTTAACGCACGTGATTACAAAATATAAGGGGAAGTGACCTCCCCGGAGAAGGTTTTATCTTGGGTGTCAATGTGGATTTCAAATTTCCTTTCAAGTAGAAAGAGGGTTCTGGCTATGGGGGATCTAGAGCATGCTTGGTATGTGATTTTTGGTAGGTTGAGGGAGCCACCATATTTCGTTACGATATATTTGGTGAGTCCTTGGTATACTTTGCCTAGTTATCCTAGGTCGTTGAGGGCTTGGATGAGTTGCTTACTTGGGGATACTAACTCAAAATGAACCATATACATACCTAGGCATACAATCTTTTCCCTCGCAAAAATGGTAAATACAAAAAGACATAACCATGAATAAAGCAAAAGAATAAAGTGAACCACTCTTAGCCTCCTCAACAACAATCCGACAGAAAATTAAAATCCTCAATACCGTCATAAAACCATGTATCGCATATGCATACTATGGAATACCCTTCTCTAAACCATATACGAGGAAAGTAGACAAAATCTTAAGCAAACTCACCAAAATTATATGCAAAGTCCCGATAAGTACTGCCAACATACTTACGTCAATACGGAAGACTTTGGCTAGCTTGAACGTGATTGAACCAACATATCCAATGTGGAGTTAATGTTCTCTAACTACGTGTCAGGAGGGAAAATTTCAACACGTTGTTTGAATTGCAATCTTCTCTCCAATTTCCTTTGGTAGTATAAGTAAAATAGGGTATTTTTAAATGATTCCCCAAAAATTTATAATTACTGATAAGGTGTATTAAAATACAAGCATTTACCTTTATTTTGAAAAATATCATACCTTATAATCTTTTCTGCAAGGTAAATAGCCCCGCGATAAATAGTTCCTGAGCGCACGTGTATGCATTAATTAAAGAGGGACTGACCTCCCCAAGTAAGCAACTCATCCAAGCCCTCAACGACCTAGGATAACTAGGCAAAGTATACCAAGGACTCACCAAATATATCGTAACGAAATATGGTGGCTCCCTCAACCTACCAAAAATCACATACCAAGCATGCTCTAGATCCCCCATAGCCAGAACCCTCTTTCTACTTGAAAGGAAATTTGAAATCCACATTGACACCCAAGATAAAACCTTCTCCGGGGAGGTCACTTCCCCTTATATTTTGTAATCACGTGCGTTAACCGGGTATTTGTTTGGGGGCTATTTACCTAGTAATTATGATTTCAAGAGACCCTTTTAGTAGAAAAAAGCTATTTGGTCTTAATTTCCAGCACCCTATAGGTAATTCTAAGTCCAAATGTAGCCTAATTCTTCGCATGCTATAGTACTTATAAAACTTAGGCATTTGCTCATATGGACATTAAAGGTTTTAGGGTAAGTGTTTGCGTGGACATATGCAATATACATGAGCATATTTGAACCAAACTAAAAAGCAACAAAAAAAAACGAGCGTAGCAATTGAGTAACCATTCAAATCACAAAAATAAAAAATCACAGCAGAACAAAAACTAGTGCCTCAAAATGCATTACAACTATGGTGAGTGTTCAAACACACTAAACATTAATTACAAATGTGGTGTGTTCAAATACACTGAAGATACTATCAAATGATCATTGCCCACCCTTTGTTTACTTTTCATCTGTCTACTAGAAGGATTAGGAATTATACTCATCCTAATATTAAAAAAATTCTCCCATGATTTTATTCATAGTAATTTATATCTACTACTGAAAAAATGAGGGTTTTCCCAATACCCTATTTTACATATAATGACGTTTCAAGCATTAATTGAAGGCTATGGTAGATCCAAGTCTTACATAAAATTTTCCTCCAATGAATAAAATGAACCCTATAGTTTAACTCACATGGTTTACTACTTTTCATAGGGTGACCTCCCTGAGAAAACCTTCCCTATTCAACAAACTCCGCTCAAAATACAATGGCATTCCAACTCACAATATGCCTCTCTCCCTAGTGAAGAAAAAAAAATCCATAAAATACCTCAACAAACTCTAACAATACAACGTAACCACAATCCATCAAATCCAAATCACTCCCAAACTTCAATCATATCCAAGGAAGAATTCAAACAAAAATACAAAGCACTCCCTAAAATAATTAAAGAAGCCCTCCAACAAGCCAAAATAACTTTCCCCACACAACATAGGATAGATACCACCCCCCAAAACCACAACCAAAACCACACAAACACACCTCACCCAACCATCCGCCCAATTACCAACAACACAAATGGAAGCCTCATCCACTCAATCACTAATGAAAGAATTAGGAAAAGAAAAGATCAATGGGGAGCCCAAGCCATACACCAACAATTTTTGCGCCAATGGCACACATTTGACAGACCCATAGAAAAATGAACCGATGAATAGCACATCCTAAACACCGATAACCTAACCTATGAACATAACCTAGCACTAGCCAACACTTTCCTTAGAGACAATACCAACAAAGACAAACTCCACCAATATCCCAACAATTTTCACATTCCACAAACCAAAGACCTCCGCTTTGTCCGCCCTCAAATTAAAACCCCACACCTCACCCTCATTACACAAGAATGTAACCCAGACAAAGACATACTAGCTTCACAACTGACATACAAGTAGAACAAGAAGAAGCAAGGATATTTCACCACACTGGAACATACATAATATCTACAATCCCTCTGGAATGACTCAAATGGCTATGGGAACATCACATGGACAACCAAACAAACCCACTACTAGCCACCTTACAACCTCCCCCACAAGACTTCGCCACTGAAATTGCATGCTCCTCAATAGATACGTCACCATACTACCAAGAAATAAGCCCAAAAGCATCCTACCAATTCATCAACACCAAAGCATACACCCAACAATCACAACTCTCCTAATAACCACCTTCCAACTCACCCACTCATACTACTCGTCACCCCTCACTTGCCCACTTCTACTCAAAAGGTACAACTCGCCACATACTAGAGATATCATCTTCGGCTCACAAGGCCGCGTACTATCCTCAAAATGGAACGGCGTAGGCTATGCACACCTAGCAATTCATCGCACCACAACAAAATCCATACATTGGGCCAGAATGGCAGTCAAAGAAAACCCACACAATATCACCATGATGACCCTAAACCATAAAGACAGGACCCCCCAATAATTAAACTCTAGCAAAACACCAAGACAATCATACCATGCATTGCTAAATTACACATTGTTAAGATACAATGATTAGTTTGTTACAACCCACGCTTGACTATTACAGCTCATGCTTTTAAAAGGCTTCAAGCTGAAATGCTTCACATGTACTCATGTTGATTATACAATTAATTTACGAGTATCTTCTCTGGTAAAACATTGTGTGTGTGCTGTGACAAACTTTGCAGATTGCTCTTGTAACTTCTAGGGAGTCCATTTAGGGCTTTCCGTCGCATAGTCTTGTCTGCCAGTTGTTCGCCCATGCTTGACAAACTATTCTTCAATTCCCTTGCCATTTTGATGTAGTCTTGAACATATCCACCTTCACCAAGACGAATATTTTGGAGCCGACTCATGAGGTTGATCACTCGTGCTTGGTCTCCTTTAGAAACATCCTTCAGAGCCTTCCATGATGACCCGGGATTTGTGTGCGCAACCAATGTATCCACAAGGTCGTCACTCACCACCATCTTGAGAATTTTGCATCTTGTTGAAATTTTCTTCCAAAGAACTGATTCCGTGATATGCTCTCTAGTCCATTGTGGCTGGGAAAACTTATGATGTGGTGACTCAACTTTCCAGCTCCAAACGTGGTTGTTCCAACAAACCTTTTAATTTTTCTGATCCTCCAACCTCTCTTCTTTCCAAGACTACTCTGTAGACTACTTGTTTCGATTACACTGAAGCAATGCTTCACAAACGATCTAGCTCTACTCTAGCGCTCACATTGCTCTGACACCAGGTTGCAAGATACACTAGACTCGTGCATCGCATGAAACTCATCATTCTGATGAGAAACTTTATGTGCTTGGCTAAAACCATAAATACTATAGAGTGATGGAAAGTTGCAAACGTTGTATGTTCTCCAAGTCACTTGGTTATTAAAATGTCTTGTGAGGTTTTAACACTTGATGAGGCATAGAGGATAGCCATTACTGAAAAACAGAAGATTTGAGTTTCTGGAAGTGATCATAGACAATTTCAATAGCCATTCATGGAAGAAACAAGTTCACTATAATTCGCCTATTTGTAATCAAGATTCATCCATTTGAAGTTGATAGTCCCATTTTGGGGACCTTTGGGCCTGGAGCGGTGAACCAGTAACTAGATGCGTTAATAAATCACAAGCCTGTATGAATCCGAGCTCACACTTCCGTGCATACATCATAGATGGTTTGCTGCCTGCTTCATCAGGATTCCGTCCTGATTTTGGGCATGTGCATAATAAGGATGTCAGACACCTTAGACTTGACATAGGATGCTCTGGGGAAAAACTTCTGATTGATGGCAACTCCACCACAACAATTAACAAGTGCCTTCCCAAACAGAACAGAGAAAACAAAACGACATTCTGGTGAAGGATAAAAAGATTGCAGTGACAGGGTTCGGACAGAGACCAAAACAGTGTGAATAGTTGCTTTGTCATAAGCTTCTTTAACAAAACCAAGTGGCTCCCAATACACCAAAAACCATTGGTAGCTGGGAGCCACCGGGTCAGTGCTGAGAGAGGTCCCCAAGAGGTCGAGGCGCAAGGCAAGCCAGGGGCACCTCCTCGATTACCACAAAAAACTTTTTTCAATACACAACGAAACTAGTGGCCATCTATTTTTAGCCACACAAATTGGAAGTTGTGGTCGAACCTTGGAGTGGTTTTATGCCCCACATTCTTCATTTCAGAATGTTCCTCCTCCAGTATGTGGGGAACTACAAGAATTGACCTCTGAATCTCTTGACCCCCTTCTAAAATTCATCCACTCAGCTTTGCTCCACCTGACCAAAGTGTAAGACAAGCAGGTTCCACTGCACAAGTTTCAGTAAGAGCCCTACACCTACCAATAACTCTCATTCTTTTCTCCCCATCCTCCAATCTCCATCTACTAGAGCTCTTGCATTATCTCAACATTCAGGGATGGTCTATTCTTTTCATCGTCAAGTGAATAACAACTACCGGCGAACCCGGGCACGACAGTCATCATCAGATTCGCTGTCAGAGGTGCTCAAACCCGATGTCTCACTACCAACACTGCCGACTTTGAAGTCCATCCGCCTGTGATGGTTGTGGTTACTGCTAGGTCTCCCTGCAGCTCCTGATGTTGTCAACTCATTTTTCTGCACTCCCATCATCGATAAGACATGTCAGAGAAGATATTACACACAAGACAGCCGCAACACAAAACATTTGGATGTTGATGTTAGAGTTATCCTCTAACTCAACATGACTTTGTCACAAGTTGGTTGCTTTGCATACAACGCCCTCCGTGCTCGATAAATTTCCGGTGCATGCTTGGGGGTAGCGTGAAAATTCGACCGGAGGACTTTCGGTATTGGTTGATCGAGGGTCAAACTCAGTTTTGGTGCTACAGCGAGTTTGGCCCTCGATGAAACGAAAATAGGTTGCTCTTCATTCAAATTCAAACACTACCGCTAAGCAAGCACAACAAATGCAAAGAAATTGTCGGTTTTGTTATGCAAAACAACCAATATTAAATCGTAGGCAACCAACTCCCAACAAAAAGCCCCATTAAGTTGAAGGATAACTCTGTTACATTAAAACGTTTATTCTGTCAACAAAATAGATATGCATGGGCTAAACTTAGGCATGTATTCTTAATCAACCTCAAGATAACGACTTGTGTAATGCTCTTACATATGATTCATGTTAGATAACCTCGAAATCCACAAAAACAACCCCAACAGAAATACATGGATCACAAACAAGTACATTCTGAACGTTTTGTATGTATTAAATATAGGTTGATTAACAATAGTTTCTGTTTACAGAAAAAACATTCACACAACCTGTTTCACAAAGACACGTGTCAACAATACTGATACTTCAATCAATTCCAAATGATAGCATATTGCTTCAAGGACGTATGTTCACATTTATAACAGACACAGATATTGTTGACCACAAATGCATTAATCGCGAACAAAAACAACCACCCAATCAACAAAAACTTCAAGCGTTTGTTTGTGGCGAGGAGCTTATATGCTTACCCGCTTCCAGAAGGACATAATTTCCTCCTCTGTCAGACTGTCCTCCACTTCTTCCGCACTTTCGACCCATCCGAGCGATCTCAAAAACATGTACTCTTCTTCCACATCTGTCGCACCAGAAACCACCTGTGCTTGTGGAACTCTATCCGCCTTATCATTCACCACCCCTGGTGTATCCTCCGCAGCTGGTCCATTCTCAGTTACCCTGCCATCAACATGAACCTTATCACCGGGGGCAGGTGTTCCAGAACTCAGGGTTCTCTCATCGTGTCCTCTATCCCCATTCTCCAACCGGTGGGAATCGATCAATGTATTCATTACATCATCCTCCAAAAGCTCCATGACACCTTCCTCCGCAGATATGTTTGTAACCTCCTTCCCATTCGCAACACCGCTGTCTCTTGCAGGTGCCACATCCGACTTATCTACAACGCTGGGAGGAGCACTCAAACCGGCCTTTCTTCTCAGAGCGTTGAAGAACTCGACACGATTCTGCGTGGGTTGCGTAGACCGCCGTTCATCGCTTCCACTCATGGCTCCAGAACTGCCATCCTTAGTGCTTGCAGACCCAGCATTTCCATCCAGCCCTGCTGAAGCAGACACTGGAGAAATAGGAACTGCCCGACGATCAAGCAGTTGCTTTGGCTTACGTGGAAGGTGCAGAACTCCAGTTGCAGAACTTCCTACGTTCGGTATAAGACCCCCAGATGCTGCCACCACTGATGGCATTAACTCAGATTTTGGTCGACCACTTACATGGGACAATGAGGGCATCAGGCCTCCCTCTTGAATGCCCTTCCTTCCCAAAATCATTCCTGCTGTCTGGACTGATTTTAGAGCATCTGGGCGAGGAGGAGCCGGTGGTCGATAAGGTAAGCTTGGGACCTGGGAGGTGCTCACTGCCAGTCTGGCTTTCATGCTGCTGGTAGGAGGTGCGACAACATCTACGGCCCTCACCACCACCTTTGGCTTCGGTTTCTCTCGCGGAACAAGGCCCTGCATGTATTGCCCACATATAGATGTATCATCAGTGACAGACTACACACTACAGGGTTGCCAAGAATACGCTTCAAATGACTCCAGTGACTTGGAGGACGAATGCAATCACAGACTGTAACGGCTGTCCCCAGAATTACACCACAGTGGGGAAGTAGGACTAGCTCACTGACCAGTGCTTTCGGGACCACTGGAATGAATTGTCTCGATTGCTTTAGCTGAAGCTCCTCCAGCTTCTGGGTCTCAGCAAGATACTGTAACCAACGCACAAAAGTAACAACTAGATTAGTGCCACAAAATGCCTTGCAATAGTCAAGGGACGGCGTGCTCAGCCAAAATAACAAGTAACAAGTATCTACTTACACCAATTCATTTTTTGTGAGCATCGAGTCCAATTTGAGAGAACAACAATCACTGATTCCAACACGCAGCTCCACAACCGCCGTAGAGCAAATGCATTAGTTTCAACAACGATGGAGGAGTTGATACTCAAAACAAAGAAATATAACATGCTCTCACAAGAACAAGAAAAACAGATAATAAGCAACACAAATACCAAGCTTGAAATGTGAAAATGCAGGATTGTCCTTGCACTGATCATACCTGCGGGGGGGTTCGAACACGTGGAGGATTCTGGACAAGAGTTTCCGCCATTTTCAAAGGATTTGTGGAACTCCCTGCGACTGAGATTGTTGCCAGGGAAGATGATGGCGCAGAACTGTTACTTGCACCAGAGCTCAAAGGAGCTAGGCTCCCATTTAGATCACCCAAAGTCAAAGAAGAAGGGACCTCTGCTAATGCAGAGCTCCAAACTTCTCCATTGCTGGCACCAGCAGTTGAAACCAAACCACTGCTAGAGCTGCCACCTGTTGGCAGACCTGGTGACGACACTGCTGACCGGCTACCATCCGACCTGGGGGTTGTAGAACCCTGCCACAGAGGACGTGGGCTCAAAATACCCACATTCCCTAGGTTTGACTGGACGCTGCTCACTGAAATCACTCTCTCTTGAGCTCCAAGAGATGGGAAATTGCGCTCAAATGCTGCTTTCTGCATGCTGCTTGTCAAACTACTACTGTTTGTGGGAGGAGCTGTGGGAAGGCTTCCCTGATCTGCCGCTTTCTTCTCCCCATTCTCCAGTGCCCGGGCAGCTGAACCTGTAGACTGAACTCGACGCAGCGGAGCTGATATATCTGCCTCATACCTTGTCCCCACGTTCGAACCCAAACCTGGCCTTCGGAATCCTGAAGAACTGTCTGACCGCTCTCTGTCCCTTTCCTCTGTCCCTCCAAACCCTCCCAAAACCCTGTCCCTGTCCCTGTCCCGACCATCCCGTTCTCTGTCCCGCTCCCAATCCCAGTCTCGCTCCCTAGACAAATCCCTATCACTACGGTCCAATCCTGCATCATAGCTGCGGTATGCTGGACTTCGCCCAAAATTTGAATAACCTCTTGAATAAGAAGAGTCTCTGTCCTGAACCAAACGTTCATTCACACCACCACCGAGGACTGGCCCTCTTCGCCCTGCAGAGTTATAAGCCCGATCAGAAGATGTGGTTGTAAAACGAGAAGACTCAAAATCCACAGTGCTGCCTCCAGGTATCAATCCATGTGGCTGGACACGTTGCCCTGAAGAAAAGGAACCCCCACTATCATCTGAATAGCCACAACCCTTTCAGAAACCGCCAAAGTCGAATGAACTCTACATTCTACATCCAACAGGAACCAAATATTTCCATAGATTTTCACACACAATTTCAAACAAGTCAACGAATCCAATAGCCCTTCCCAGGTAAGAGGAGCCCTAAACTCTCAACCATCGATCGATTGCCAATTCAGCAAGCCTACCTTCCTAAGCCCGTGTAGCTGATCATGAGTGTGGTTTTCAATTCGTTCAAATAGGAGTAGGTCAACACAACTAGGCATCCCATCCAGTATTGTCGGACACAGCTTACCAGGAAAAAATCAATACCTCCATTTACTAGAACCATAGTGGAGCCAGTACCAAAACTGTGACGGGTAAATACACAATCTTCTGATGAATCTCCATACTTTCCATCCTAGGACTTGCGACATTGTCGACTTCGTGCAACATGTAAGAAGCAGGTTGCAAGATAGCCGGATGCAACAAGCCACATCTTTCTCTTTCACATTGCTGACAAGTTGTTGAGCTAATCTTCCGAAGCAACAAAGGCCACCAAACTCAGAATGACATCTACTTGTAACCATTGGCTGGAAGTATTTACCTTGATGATTGGAGGATGATTGCATGTAATGGGTGGCCCCGCCAACCCCGCTGTTGGCTCCTTTGAGCCATTCCGGGACCAAGGATGGCTCACTTCTCTCCATCCCTGCAACAGACCATGATAGGTCTGCCGGCAGGAGCCCTACCGTTACTTTCTGCTTGCTCGCAATCTCGTCCGACGTTGGTTACACACCTCACAAAACTTGTCCACGTCCAAAACTTGCCACTTGAGCTACCCGAGCATTACGGCCTATCATCCTAACCACAGACATCTGCCGAGGCATTCGCCGCGCATGCCTGCTACCAGCTCCACCAGTGCCATTGACAACTTGCTTACATAACTCTCACCACAAACCTGCTCCTTGTATGTAAACCCTACTGGAACCCACTTCAATCACATTGAAATGTTGATGCAACTGTCTCACGCCCTCGCCTCAACGTCCCCGCATAACAGACCCGCAGATATTGAAGACTCGAAACCCTTCATGCCAACCTTCCCCGCTGTTGCTTGCTCATAATCATGCTACCGGATTCATACGGTAAGGACTCCAAGCTTATTTTGACAAGAACAGCACCTTCTGATTGTCAAAAAGATGATGATATGCCAGATGCCACCTAATGTTACAGACAACAATACTGATCACCTTCCACGCTAACCACCTATTGTGCCATCCTCCGCACTCCCCCTGTGAGGTGGCCTGCGCTCTGTTTAAGCTTCCGAGCGAGGTCGCAATACAATTAAACTGGTAGGAGCGATAGAATAACACCAACCATCCAATGCTCGAGATGATTTCTAAGATTGCCACTAATGGACGGGCTTTTCCTCACATCTGCCCATCTGCACGCCCGAATGCCGCGCCAAAACAGCCACACGGTATCTACAAAACCCTTTGTCGTCAATATCCACTTCCTCTGCCTCCCAGATCGTCACCCCATCACTCACCCTATCCTTAAGTCATCTCCGCAAAAACACCTCGGACATGCTCGCACTCCGATTCGACCATCTCACGTGCACCTCACGCTCTGCTTCGGCACCCCCAAGCTTCGCCACCGCCGCCACCACGAGAACCAAACATCACCTTCAATCAACAGCCCGCTCTGCTTCCCAAGCTCCCTGCCCCTTTTTGTTCGCAAACCCTAGTTCTTCCTCCTGTTGACCGCCCTCCGCCCAAACGCTCCCAGTTCACGATTCCCTCGGAATGCCCTCTTTCCTCGCCCTCCTCTTCCCAAAATTCGTGTGCTCTTTCCTCCCAACCTCTCTCCAGAATGGCCTCGCCCTACCAATCACAACACACCAATGCCCCTCTCCTCTTTTCTTTCGCGGGATTCCACCTGCAATACCAGTGGATTCTGACCACTTTCTCCGGCCACCATATGACCTAATCCCACGCGACCTTACCTCCCTTACCTGCACACCTCCTCCTCGACCACCGATACCTCAGATGGACACCACACGCCGCCCTCCCGCCCCCCGCTACCACTCGTCCATGTCCAAACCCCCCACGCACTCCCAAAATCCTCCCCCTCCAAAAACCCGCGCCACCGCGCCCCGCTCGTCCGTTCCGCTTCCACAATCTCCCCACTTCTCCGCTCCTACCGCAGCAGCAGTCTAGCCTTTCCCTCGGAACCCAACTCTCTCCCCGGTTCCAAGTGCACCGGTGGGGTCCGCACCTAAACCCTAGACCCAAACCACGCCCGCAAATTGTTCATTCGAGCTCCAAACCCCCATTCCCCCTCCCACCCCACCCCAACACCCAACGAAAAACAAGCACCTCCCTCACCACCGCCACCGAAACCTCATTCAATTCCCCTCCAATCTCCGCCCCCCGTTCGCCGCTCCCTCCCCCCCCCCTGCTGGTCGCCAGGCTCCAAAACAAAACTGTACAGGCAAGCTGAACCAACGCTTGCAGATCTTGCTGGGATGTCAGCGGCGGGCGCGTGTCAGATGCTCCCTCCCCAGCCTCTCTTTCTCTCTCTCTCTGCTTGCAGGTGTGGAGGATGGCAATTGAATAAAAAGTTGCGTTCGTCCTTCCTTCGCTGGTGTTTCCTTCCTTCCTTGGCTTTCCTTGGCTGTGGCTTTGCTTTCTGCTTGCTTTGCTCGCTTGCGCCTTCCTTCCTTCCTCTACCTTGCTTGCTTGCGCGTGCCAGTCGCTTAACTGAGGGATTTACGTGGTGTCTTGTGGAGAGTGAGTGTGCGTTGCGTGGTGTTGTGTTATGGAGGAGTGGGTGTTGGAGAATGAGAGAACGAAGAGGAAGAGAGGGGAGTGGGCAAGGAAGGAAGAGCGATGGAGCCATGGCGAGGTGGAGGCTCTTACGGCACTGCAAGTGAACCCCAGCCCTACGTAGGAGTAGCAGCCTACGTGTAACTCCGCTCTTACCCCCGTGCTACCTGTATTTACCCTCGCATCCCGAGGTCTCTTACCCCCCCAGAAGTTACTAACACTAAACATCTGGTTTAGTGGGGCCAATGAAGGGGGGAACCTTCTGCTAGTGGACACTAAATTGTGTAATTAGTGTGGGTTACCGTTCCGAGTTACGTGTTGCTATTACTTTCCACCAACATTACCTATTTCACCAACCAAGTCATATCGTTTTCTTTGGTGTGCATACTAACTACTTATATTAATTGGGGAAAACATGATACGAGGTAAAATGTTATAGGAATGCGTAACTCAAAATGGTAACCCACACTAAATAGATCAATAAACTATATAGTCACAAATGAATTGGTTAAGTCTGAGAATTAACTAGTTGACATCCAAGACATCATAAAAATGACCAATTGTATTAGAGGAATCTATAGAATATATCCCAATTTAATAAAGAAAAACCGAAAGATGCCAACATGTAACCGGTTGGATTGGAAACGATTGATTATGCTCAAAACCCTCCCCGGACATTGAGTGAGGTCCACCCTATTTGTCAATGGACTAGATAACCAATGACAAAAGAGTGGATGATAGGAGAGTCATAGGAGCGGCGAGTCAATTTCCTACTCCAACAATTGGTTATCACTCATAACCACTCATCTCATGGACATAGTATGAGAGTTATGATGGTTGATATTCCGCCTCGATGGATGTGAAGTTTTGACGAGTTCTTATAACCCTTCTTCTGTTCTTGGATGAGTGAGTAATTATGACCACCTTACATTGCTTATGGTATTTATGATAATAATGTCACTCACCCTATTCTAAGGCATACTACACTAATGCCCAACAACTTCGTCATTAGTGTCACCTCTTCACACTTGGCGTTCAAGTGTGCTCATTCACTAATATTTTGGATTTAAGAATATTCTCAAGGTTCTTACGTAAGTCGTTGCACCAAACATCTTAAAAATTTACTATGGGCCACAATATTCATCATCGACTCACATCAATTATCTTGCAATCACTAGGTGGAAACTAGAGAGAGTGTCATGTAGCAATTGGTGCTAGATGACAAGTCGTAAGAATTACTTTAATTTGCATGACACACCGATTTTGATGGCACACTCTATACCCAACTTAGTGTATGATAGTTTAGTGTAGTTATGACTTGAGCGCCTCCTCCGAGGTCTTACCCCAATGTGTCTGCCTTCCCTTTAATTTCCTCTCGATTTTTCCCCCTATCCTTGCCCTAGTGGTCCCACCCACCGTGCCTCCACCAACCCCTTACTAGTGCAATCCATCCATCCTTTCCTTGCTTCCCAACCTTGAGGGTCAAGGCTTTGACAAACGCTTATATTTGTTTCCACACACTTGTCGCAAAATGGTTAGCTATATGGGCCTTATGTGGTCACTCTTGCTAATCGGACACATATACGGTCGAGGCATTTGTAACAGATGAAATAAGAGAGTTTTCATCTATTTAGGAGGAGTAATAGTGGGGAATTGTTTTCTTGTGAAGAGAAACGTCATGAGAATGCTGATTTTTTATGAATACAAAAGTTGTTACAATTTTTGAAGCGGTAAAGTTAGGGTAACACATAATTGATCTATAGGTTAACCCATAACCACTCATCTAAATGCTAATTTATGGCTTTGAGGATTGTCAAAACTCTTATGAGGATAATCAATCACAGGGTCGCCTCCACATAAACCTTAACTTTGTTTGCGTAAACAGGATAGATTGCATCCATGTCAGCATTTCATGACCCTAGTGAGCAATTAAATGCGCATGATCGACTATGGATGCCTCAACCTTAATTTCAATGGATTTGATTGGGCCTGCAATTACGAACAGACACCAGAGAGACACATGTTACACTAAGATTGGAGGATGCGCTCAAAATGTACACATCATTCCAGGTTGAGCTTCAAAACACATATTGCACCTCCATCCACCCCTTGGATTGCTAGTGTGATGCAATATTTATAAGTTTCCCTCCCAAGGCTCGGGGGCCAAGTTGTGAGAAAGGCTATGTGTGGGTTTACATTAGGATTACAAGACCAAAGAAACTTTCAAATCGAGCAATCATGATGGTTGAGAGTAAAAATTTGGGCCCAAGGAGTTTGCATTAGGGTTTGAGGTTAAAGTATTGAAAAAAAATGAAACCGCACTAATATGGTACCACATTTCCATCAAATTTTGTTGGTTTCGATGCCAAAAAACAAACCCTCCTAGCTTGAGAGCCCAATCTTTTGGTCCAACGTTGAGTCCAGAAGCAAGGCCCATGAAAGGGTGTTTTGAAGCCCAACTTTCTTGGAGCTAGACCTTAATATAAACCCACCCTCAAATTGAGAAGGTTTGGATCTTGATATGATATAGGGTAAATATGTATTGATGTGTCACACTAATTCACATGTATGTATTGTGTGTATGTATGTGTATACATGTATGTATTAAGTTATTATTGAGAGAGAGAGAGAGAGAGAGAGAGAGAGATGCATGTGTTCGTGTGAATGAGAGACGCTTCACCTTTATCATGGGCGTGAGCTCATGTGTGAACCTGGAGCGGTTTTACTTAGCAAGAGTATGGGACAAGTGCTATTAAAAAGGAAGGGGGGGGAATGCACACGCACATGCACACATAGTTCCTAAGCTTACTTATCGTCTTTGGTCCCGCACCTACCACAACTCCACCATTGGACCCAATTGCTCGTGCAATCTATCCTTCTTCTCTCCCAAACTTGAGGATGAAGCCGAGACAAAGGCTTGTTTGTTTCTGGACATGATCCATCATATAGGTAGTATAGTAGGATCCATTTTAAGTTGTTCATATTCGGGTTTTAAGCGAGAGGATGTCTTTTGGGAGACTCAACTTGCTTGGCCTCACGTTTGGACCATTGGGCTCGGGGGGCCGCCTCGCTACTAAAAATTCGGTCATCTTGCATATGCCCAACCTTGTTAGGGAGCTTTTGTCTCAAGGTTGCTCATGCCTTCTTTTTGTATCAATTGTGAGGTGAAGCGAAAGTCCAAAACTCAAGATATAACAATATTAAGCAATGTGCGTTCGTTTGTGTGGGTCCAGAGAATATAACCAATGGATGTCCCTACTGGTGCAGTTATGGAGGTCGGGTTCGACTTTACCTCTTATAATGTATCCCAAGAATAGAGGGACCAATCTTGGGGACAAGCCTCCTTGATGTTAGGCACGTGTCAGGGACTAAATTCCTTTGCGGAGGCCCACCTAGAACCATGGGTCCAAACTTGGGGCAAAAGTGTTGAGTCTCCCCAAAAGACATCCTTTTGATCAAAACTAAACATCGAAGGCCCAACCTCACACAATAGGAGCTCATGCTCAAGCTTGCAAGTTTTGATGGGCCCATATGATAGGATACAATTTTGATCTTTACATGTGCCTAAAATGATGGAACTTTGGTCCCTTCCCTTTTGGGGCGGATTTTCAAGTTCCATCCCGATCTTGAATGTGTAGATGTCAGACTTGAAAATATGACAAGTTCAAGTTCAAGTTTGACCTTGAAATCGATTAAAAATTCCAATGTGACCAGTGAGACAAAACTCCGCCACCTTAGGCTCATATAAAAGCTCATGTTCTTTTTATGTTGGCCCACCAAACTTGCAAGCTTGAGTTTGTGCTCAAGTTGTGTGTGAGGCAAAGGCATGAAATATAGTTCTCCTTCCTAGGAAACATGACACAACTTGCAAATAGAAAAGTGAACGAGACGTGTGAAACACATCGCCCTCCCAACACTTATTAAAGCACATCAAGTGTAGACATCTCACATCTTATTTAGAGATAAGTCTTGTGTTTTGGTTCGATGTTGAACCTACCATCGCATTGCAACAAAGGATAACAAGCCCAAATGTCACACCTCACTTCATTAGAATGTATAATTAATGGCACTTGAAAAAAACTCATGATAGTATCCATCCCTCAATCTAATGTGGACCATGTGAAATGCTAATCCCAAACAATTTTCTTACGCAAGATTTAAGGTGAGTTATGTGTGGGTCAAGTTTATAAAAAATAAGACTTTCAAATTAGTACGGATGGTTTAACCATTGAAAGTGGAAATCGGATCATATGTACCATTTTTGTGATGTTCCATGACAATGAGATTTTGGAAAAGAGTACAAAGGCATGTCAAGGTTTTCAATTCCATCGACAATGTGCTCTTTTCCCCACTATTTACACATGTTGGTTTAACATTGAGCCCATATATTGTGAGTTTATAAAAGCATGTTCACAAGTTGTCCACCAAACACTAACAAGAAGGGATGCTAAATAGGGTAACACTACTTTAGAGGGTAGTACAATCGTGATATGTCCCACTCGTTCACTCTATATGAGCTCTATAAATGTGGGTTCTATGATTAGAACTACTAGTGGCTTACAACACATAAAGCTTTACATGGAAATAATTCATCGGCCAAAATTTGTGAGGTATTTATAGATGATTCCCTTATAAACGAGTTGGAACTCACCCTTCTAAAACTTGGATATTTGGAGGGGCGAAAGACTTTAGAGGAGAGATAGCACCTCTAAATTTATGATAATGAGAACGCATGGGACCTATTTTACTAAATTTCCCTTGTAAATTGGCAATAAAGGTTTATAGGGGTTTGTATTGATAACATGTGGACATGCTCTAACTGATCAAGTTCATTATGTTCACAAATATAGATTATGTGTGTCGAAATCTCATCACAAGGATAGTCATGTTGGGAAGTTGAAGGTGTTCAATAGTGCACATGAGTGACACTATTTCTTGTATCGATGTTTAATAATGTGGCCCACACTATTTCCGCTGATGATGTTTGAAATTTTGGGCCATCCATGTAGAAGTGCACATAACAAACCACACTATGTATCTACTCACAATAATCATCATAATCATTGTAGTTAACACTCAATGCCAATTCAAATGGGGTCGGTCGTAGGTTTGCATTCATACTCTAAAAAATGCTCCAAAACGACATGTATGTCTATTTGACATTGGGTTAGGCACCAAGCCTAGGGACTTGAGAATTATTGGGTTTCTCAACATGGCTTGAACCCAATATTCACCATTCCTAAAAGCGATATGATAAAGCATTGGCAGCTTGACATTGTCTATCATATCCAAATGTCCATTATAAAACCTTGGGACCCTACATTGGGGTTGGGACTTGTAAGGTTCTTTAGGGAGATAGTGCTAAAACCGCCACTTTAGAATTTGAAATGTTCTTGTTAATATTTGATAGGGGAAGTTCCGATGCGCCAAAGTATGTCATTTTTTTTTCGTACACAAAAGTTACAAGGCTTCATAGGTTTTTTGGTAAATGACCCAAAATCAACATGGGAGCTTGATGTTAAGGTAGTGAACATTCTCCAAATGGATATGTACTTATTGTGCGTGATTTTAGGTTGATTGTTTTGGATGAGCTCTTGGTTTTACCATCCTCTACGTACCCTAAAACCTTAGCTTGCACATGTGCCATGTACAAAGTGAACAATGAATGATTTCTGGCTATGGATCTGTGGCATGAATGTAAACTCATCCATTGTGCGTGAAATGAATTAAAACACGTGTCTCTTATATGTTGTGATTCATTCGCACATACTGAGTTGTCACAAGGTAGATTCATTTGGGGTTTTGGGATGCTATTCTCAATGTCAAAGCAAGTGAAACCTCCAATTATACAAGAAGTCATTAAATTTCCATATTTGGACACTAGTAAGTTGACATGCATGTCACAATGCCATGGTCGGAGTGGAGATACCTTAAGCAATAAGCAAGTTCGACACAAATCAATTCAAATTTTTAGCAGATTGCCACGTGTCATTTTTTTATTAGTTGGAACCTTTACAAAATCCCATGTGGTCTCTCCAAAATTTATAATTTCGACACCAAAGTATTGAACATGCTTATCATCTAATGTAGTCCTTATATTTAAAATAATGCCGGTCACATCGCAATGTTTTATACTAGGGATTTGCGGAGTGTCATATTGGGACTTGAGGTGGATTCATTGAGTGAAGCTAGCCCTTTTAGGAGTACTTGCTCCTATCAATGTGGTTCATACAAGTATCTTGATTATGGTCTAAAAAAATTTGGGACGATGTTACGATGATTAACTAAAGGAATGATTTGTCAAGTCATGTGACATTTGTTCCTTGCTTTAATTCTCATTCAATTGAAGATTATATACTACTACATTGTTTATGGTATTTAGTGTCACCTATTATTTGGTGTTGTGCAAACCTATAAATGTTTATTGAGAATGTAATATGTTACCGAGCATGGCCATTTATGTTCTATAATGTCCAAGCAACCTATTCAACCTCCGCTAGCAAAAAATGGACTCTAGGATAAGAAGTTATTCCGTTGCGTAATTCCAAACAGTCCCGCGGTTGACAGTCCCCAAAATTAGAAACTATCGAAGTGGTTTCAAAATAAAGTAGGCCCCACACAATGTATGACTTTAAGTTCAACATAATGTAGGTTGTTATAAATCCCATGAAATTAAGTTTATGTTTTTTTCTAAGATACCATGTATAAATCATATATCATTGGTCTATGGTTCCGCAACAAAAGAAAATTCTATTGTTCTTGAGTGTATATCTATTTTTGTATTGTATATTTTGAAAATTCTTTTGAGGCTAAACAACATTGCAGTGAATTATTGGCTCTACCTTTTGAGATGGTTTTTGAAATGAGCCAAAGTTTGACCTCAGTCAAACAACCAACTAGAATTTGTGGAACAAAATCATAGGGCATAGCACTCTTGCGATAAGCCACGTGTTGATTTATAATAAACATATGGTACATGAAAATGATTCACCACAACCATTTATAGTAATTGAAAGGTGCTACAAAATATGCACAATTAGAAAATGACCTAATTGAATGGGTTAATCAATATTTCTTGTCACCAAGATAATACCCCCCAAACAGCTATACCCTTGTTACACAAGGTTTATGTGAGTCACACTAAATGTTAGCACCGGGCAAATAATAAGTGATACTAAGTACCATAAACAATGGGAGTTGTTCTCAAGATCTTCCTTGACTATCACTCATCCATGTTTACTACAATGGACCCTAAATGTTTTTGCACATATGACGAGTGGGGTTTTGTGTGACCAATGTAGGCCTTGAAGACTTATACCTCTATCAATAAAAGATGTGGATGACAATAATAACTTGATGAAGAAAACATTGGGACTTTGTCTTACAATTATGAATGGAGATCCGTACTTATGACTTTGGCCTCGACACGCAAAACCCCAACAAATGCTTGCATGGGTTTTAATTTGTTTCCATAAGCTTACCGAACTTTTGAAAATTCCCCATTTGGGGGGAGCCTTTATGACTCTTGGGCTTGGAAGTTGGGATGTTGTGCTATCTTTTAGAATACAATAGACTAGATGCTTCGATATGTCACACAAACTCCTTAGGGGTTCAAACTAGAAGTTGGGAAGAAATTACTCCAAATGTTCGACTTCGGCTTGCGTTCTTTCGAGTTCCTACCGAGATTTGGTCATGTTGTCCAAGTCTAAGCAGGTGGGGTTGGCTAGCTCAACCATGGAGGGCTTGGTGCCGAACATCTAAGCTCTCACAAATTGTCATTCTAAACACATGTAAACTTTGAAATGGCTCCCTCTACACGTGCACTTTCTGAATCGTGGATTATGCACTTTGACCGGGATTATATGAATAGACGAACTTCAATCATGAATTTTTATAACAATATTCATCTTTGCTCATAAATGTTGGTATTGTGATGTCTATAACTCACCGATCCAACACCCAGAGAGGTACATGGAGTTGGAGATGCCCACAATAGGCACACAATGCCTTAGGATAGAATTGACACAAGTTGAAGAGGATTTGCATGTATCTTTCCGTTGCGAGAGTAAAAGATGTATCAAATTAACTTCAATGAAAAACACATGTGGACTTGGGATGGGCCCTCCTACATTACCATCTTACAAATTGTAGAATATGCACTTTGATTGGAGATCCCATGAACACATGAACTCCAATTGTAACATTTTCATTGACGTTCTTCCTCGTTTGTATATGTTGGGAATCCAACTTGCTCATCCAACAGTCGAAAAGGTACGTGGAATTGGAAACGCCAACAAATAGGCACACAATGCCTTAGGATAGAACTAACATAAGGTGGACGTGCTTAAAGTGAACACAACAATAATTTGAACACATACATTTGAGTGGCATGTGATTAGTTGAGGATCTAAGAACTAACACAAAAAAGAACGCGTTTAAAGAGATTGGACATACATGCTCAAAACATCCGAACTATTCAAGGCTCAATAGTCAACATGATCGGGACATGTATGACCACTTGATGAACACAAAAGTCTTCCCTTTGATAATGACTAAGATACTCAAATGAACTCCAAAACATTATGAGGCAAATTGCTACAGACACGAGGATTTGGATTTGGTAATCATCTTGCACTAATTGTGTGCCTCGTATGTAAGTGGGTGTAGGAGAAACATATCAATCTAGAAGGCACATCTATCGTAAGTTTAGAAGATGTGCACAACTTAGGGTTGGTTCACATGGGGTCCCAAGTCCCAAGTTCCAAGTCCCACTCTCGTTAGCAAGTCCCCACATGGCTGGGGTGAACCAACCCGTACGTTGGTACCTTGGAGGCAAGGTTGCAATCATCCAACAAGGAACTAGTGTATGGGTTGGTTCACCCTCCCTGTCCCAACATCGAGTCTAAGTCCCAACTTTTGAGCCTCAAGAAACCATTAAAATACGATCTTGGTTGTTTTATGTGAAAATACTCACTCGATTGTGTTGAAAGTTGGGTCAAGCTTTTCACTCGATCCAACTCTCAACACAAGTCCCAAGCCTTACCTCCAAAAAGTGTTGCCATGTAGGCATCCATGGCATACTTGGGACTTGGGACCCCCGTGTGCCACTATGTCCCAACTTCCATGCTCTCATTGGCTGAGATCGCATGGATTGATCCCAAGTGACTTGGGACTTAGGACTTGGGACCCGTGCGAACCGGCCCTTAGTACCTTTGTGAGTGAAACGGTGTATGAAAGTAAATAAGATGAAATCAAAACTCCAACAAAAAGTTATCCTCCCACTCCATCACTTTTCGAGATACAAATAAGACCCTTTTGCACTCATCAACTAATAGCCCACGTACACTTATTGGTGCGGACCACCAATGAACGGCTCCTACCAGCATTGGTTACATCCAGTGGCCATCACTGACCAACCTGGAGCCAAAAATGGCCCATGCTGGTAGGAGCCGTTCGTTGGTCACCCACACTAGTAAGTGTGGACTTGCTATAAATATCACACCTA